>CAJQZJ010001694.1:239876-302880 GCA_907164525.1 Lophiomys imhausi | reverse complement strand
GTGTGTGTGTGTGTGTGTGTGTGTGTGTGTGTGTGTGTGTGTGTGTGTGTGTTTTCTCCATGTATGTATGTGTTTCACAGACCCCACAGAGCTCCGTAAAGGGTGTTGGATCCCCTATAACTGGGGTGGTGGATAATTGTAAGTCATCATGTGTATACTGGGAACTGAACCCAGGTCCTCTGCAAGAGCAACAATGGTTAGGAGGGTTAGGAGTGTTCTTAACCATTGAGCCATCTCTCCAGGCCCTGATAAAAATGTCAATGATGGCCGGGCGTGGTGGCACACACCTTTAATCCCAGCACTCTGGAGGCAGAGGCAGGCGGATCTCTGTGAGTTTGAGGCCAGCCTGGTTGGTCTACAGAGTGAGTTCCAGGACAGCCAGGGCTGTTATACAGAGAAACCCTGTCTCAGAAAATGTTAAAAAAAAAAAAAAAAAAGAGTCAATGGCATCCAAAAACAACCTAGAAAAATACCTAGTCTCTGGGATCAAGTTGACATATGAAGTTAATCATCCTTGGGAGAAGGAGGGAGAGTGTGACTCTCGGAGCTTAAGTCATATGTCCATCTCTTTGTTCAGTACAGCGTGTGATGTTTTGTGCCCTGGATTGCACAGTGGAGAGTGCAGAGCTGTTGTCACACAGGTGAAGCTGGAAGCTATTACCTAAAGAAGAGGGGAACCCCTCCCAAAAGAGTCTGGTATTGTTTGTGTGCATTCTGCTTGCCTTCCCACTCAAACCTCATTTTTTATGGAAGAAAGTAGCCAGGAGGGAAAAGATAGTTTTTATTATTTTTTTTTCTGTTCGTCTCCAGTCCTGAGTAGAGGTACCTGAGTCACAGGGTCACTTCCAAGCCCTTTCTCTGAGAGATCTATGCTAATGATTCAGTGTTCAAATGCTGGATCTGTAAAATTCCCTTAAACCCCCCCCTTCCCCCGCCTCTGCAAAGTACAGGGCTCTCACTAGACATCCCTGCCCCAGACGCGTTCCCTTTGTGGAGTAAAAAGGCACTCCTTTGAGACACTGAGCCCATCAGTCATAATGTGCCAGTTTTGTTCAAACAAGGTGCTGTGTGTGTTTACCATAAAACCGTGTCACAATTCTAGTCTTCCATGCTGACAATTTGAATGATGCCTTTTTACACATATGCTTGTGCAGGAATAACTTGTCTACTGACATGACAGGCTTGAACTGATGAGAAACAGATAGAAGGAACTCAGCCTCTGCAATCCACATGTGAACAGGGTGTGTGTGGTGGGGAGTGCCCTCACTTTGGGTAGTTTCTGACCAGTTGTTGGTCAGACTTGAAACAGAATGGTGAGTCTAGGACTCTTCTAGAGGAGCAAGCCTCTGAGCAAAATACCTGTAAGGAAGGGGGGCCCTGCTTTCCTTCCAGGGGAGCTCCTGGAAGACATGCACAGCTCAGAGCAGCCCAGAGTTGCAATGACCTTATACTGCTACTTGAAGGGCACATGTGCTGCCAAGTCCACTTCAGAAGTTTAGAAGACTGCTTTCTGATTAGCATGTTAGAGATGTCACTTCAAATCCCCCAAATCACAAGAGTATAGACAAGATGAAAATAGAGACATTTATAAAAATTCTATCCCCCACCCCATACCTCATTGACTTACATGTGTGCACCCTGGAGTACGCACAGTTCACTATAGACCACAGCAGATCCAGAACCTGCTGGTTGATTTACAATACATATGTAGACAGGATAAATTGAATACCACACTTCCTGTAGCCTGGAGGCATCCTCAGTCTATTACAACATCTGCCACTCTGGATGTTGGCAAACTATGGCCTCCATGGGGGGCTGCCTGCGTTTGTAAATAGATTCTATTGGGAGGCAGCCACACTCACTTGTTAGTACATTGTGCCTGCTTCCACAGTACACTGGCAGAGCTGAGCAACTGCCTGAGATTGTCTAGTTTATAAAACCTAAATGCCTGTTATCTGGCCCTTTTGTAACAGCATTTTTCATTGCTGTGACAGAATGAATGGTATACGACCTAAACGAAGAAATTGCTTATTTTGGCTCACAGGTTTAGAAATTTCAGGCCATAGTTTTTGGCTGTGTTGACTCAGGGCTCATGGAGAGGCATAAATGTCATGGTGTTGGGAGCACTAGAAGTAGGCTGGCTATTTACCCCATGGCAAACAGGAAGCTGAGGAGGGGAATACAGATAGGGACTAGGGCAACATGTAACCTAAGGGCATGCCATTAGTGATCTGTTGCCTTTCATTAGGCTCCACCTCTTAAAGTTTCTGAAATAGTACCACCCAGCTGCATCCCAGACTTTAACACAAGAGCTTGGAGGGAACTACCCACCCCCACCCACACACACTTTGTTTCTAGACACAGTCTCACATGTAGCCCTGGCTGGCCCCAAACTCTCAGAGGATGGGCCTGCCTTAGCTCAGGTGGCACAGCCACCATAGGCCCCTACTGGAGGGTCGCAGAGACACTGCCTGTTACCAGTGGGCTTTACTTTTCCTGTTGCTGTGATAAAATACTTGGGCAAAAGCAACTGAAGAGAAATTAGTTTATTTCAGTTCCCAGTTCCAGGGACAGTCCCTCACAACAGGAAGTCAGAGTGTCAGGAGCTTCAAGCAGTTGGTCACATTGCATCCACAGTCAGGAAGCAGAGAACAATGAAAAAATTCTGCTGCTCAGTTCCCTTTCTTCATATATAGTTCAGAGTCTCAGCAGGGCAATGGTGCCACCCACAGTGGGCAGATCTGATCTTCCCTAATGAAGATAACCCCCCACAGGCATGCAAAGGCCATCTCCCAGGTGACTTTAGATGCTGTCAAGCATCCAAACCTGATAACACTAACCACCTAAGAGTCAGTCTGGTATGCACTTAAAAGTCGATTTCTCAAAAAGACTTTTTAAAGTCAAGATTTAAAGTATATCTTAGTTGATTTTCTTTTCCTATAAAAGAATATGCCTGGGCTGAAGAGATGTCTCAGCAGTTAAGAGCACTGGCTCCTTTCCCTGAAGTTCAATTCCCAGCCACCTACATGGTGGCTCACAACCAAATTACAATCTCTGCAGCTGATTGTTTCTCTAGTCTGATAGTCAAGTGGCAATCACATTTAGAATACCCACTCTCTTGCCCTGGTCACAGCTTTAGAAGTATGTGTACATAACCATGTCTTTCCTTAAGTGCATCTCCCATTTTCAACCACTCCATTTATACTGCATTTAGATCTGAGAGGTCATTATATTATCTCAGTGTTCATCCTTATCTATGCAAAATGTTCCAGTCATCTGGAGGCACCCTACCAACACATAAAGGCACCCTACCTGCTCCATAAAGACCTGTAAGGACAGGACTTTCTGCCTTTGTTCAGGTAGAAGCCTTTCCCACTGAGTAGAATGCTAGGGGTCTAGGACTAATAGCACTGGTCCAGCTGCTCCAAGCTGAAGCCCTGCTTCTTCACTCAGGGTAGAGTGGAAGTCGGCTCTCCTCTCCTATTTCAACCTCAACACTCAGACTCTACCTGGAGAATCTGGCCTTGACTGACTCCAGCAGGTACATAGACATCTGCAGTCAAAGTTCATATATACCTGGGTCCACAGTGCATATGCACCTACAGGTGGTAGGCCTTCAGCAACTCCTTCCTTTTCCTTCCCTTTCCCCTATTCTTCCCCTCCCTTCCCCCTTCCCTTCCTTATCCCTTCCCCTGGCTTCCTTTCCTTCCCCTTCCCTTTTCCTTCTTCCCTACTAAATTGAAAAACTAGACCTCGGGCAGGTGACAGGTGTTGCTACCTGAGCTAGGTGCTCTGCTTTTTACAGAAACTTTGCTAACTTTTTAAGTGCTGCAGGGGTTTCCAAATCAAAACGGAGTGTTGAAAAATCAGTAGACCAAAGGCATCAGAGAATCCCAGGGGAAAAGTTCACTTAGGAGGCTGGCTCCTTTCTGTAGTCAGAGGTCCAGGGTAGGTTTTTTGGGGTCACCCTAAGGTAGGGTGATCCGCCTTTTCTGCTGGCACCTATCACCATGTGTACAGTTGTCTCGGGACAGATGATCCATGGAAATCTCCAACAAAAGCATACAGCTCTTGTTTGGGACGTTCTGTATTCCTCCTCTGTTCACACGGTCGGGCCTGCTGGCATTTCTGTGACACTAAGGTCACTGACTGGCTTCCAGCTGAATTCTTAGCATCTCCAGTGGTGGTGGAGAGATCCTGGAGCAGTGACACCTGGAGATGCCTGAAGGTCAGAGGCTGGTCTCTTGTAAGACTTTCTTCATGCTCAGAACACCAGTGTGGCAAGGTTTCTGTTCTAAACCCTGAAGTCTGGGATCCATTCTGCTCTAGTTCTGTGTTCCAAGGGCCTGCCAGTAAGACTGGCCACTTTAAAAAGCAAGTGAGCAGCCTTCCTTGCAGAAGACCTGTTGGCTGGACTGATGTGAGGCAGTCAGTGGGAATGATCTATTACTGCCCTGCAGAACAGAAGGAAAGACAACCTGAAGATGAATTCTGGGAAGTCAGTATTGGGAAGAAAGGTCTTTCCAGAAGGAAGTTCTGAGTCAGGTGAAACATTGCTTCATAGTCATATCACACAAGAAGAAACAGGGCAGTCTGAACCCCACCCCCTCCCCTCTCCCTCCACAAGTGAACTTTGAATGTGTGTGGACCCTGTTTGGACCTTGCTCATTCTGAGAGCCACAGGCACATGGTAAATTGCTCACTTTCTAATTCTGGGAACTCCCCGTTTTGAAATTGGAGCCTTCCTGAAGTTCCTATTCCTAGCACCAGACTTAAGAATTAAGTCTCATTTGGAGGCGGGCCAAGATGGCAGCGACCTATACTGATGCATTTTGAACGCAGGGGAAAAAAGAGCCATAAAAAACACAGAGTTATTGGGCACTGTGCAAAAACTGGAGGGGCTAGACCCCCCCCCAGAACACTCACAGCTCCCAAGGGACTGTTAAAAGTCCCAGGGCAAGGCTCTCCCCATCTCTCACAGCCACTAAACCCGGGATTCGGGAACTCCCATTTGGAGAGGCGCCTGGTAAGATCGATCCCAACTTACAGCAGGCAGAATCAGGGTCCACTTGGCCATAGATCGCTGGCCTATTGGGCTCCCCACACATCAGGTTGAACTTATACCCACTTAAAAAACTTTGCGAGATAGTGGAAGACTTAGCAAGGAACAAACAGGGGGCTCAACGGGTGGTCCGCAGCCACTTGTGAAGCGGAGGGCGGGAGGTTCCGAGAGAGCGCGGGAAGCTGGGAACACAAAGGCGGAAGGGAGGGGCTGAATCCCGCACACTTACGGTAGCGCAGCTGGGGAGGGAGCATGGCTGGCAGGGCCAAATCCACGCGAACCCACGGCAGGTCATCTGGGGAGAGAGACAGGCGTGGGCAGGGCCAGGGATCCGTGTACCCACGGCTGAGCTGCTGGGACGAGAGGTCCACTCAGGCAGCCGGAGGATCCGGGGCTTGGGGTACCCACGGGACCCGTGGCGGCGCAGACAGGAAGGGAATCAGGCACAGAGTCCAGCCCTGTGGCGAGAAGCCTAGAGAGAAACCAGAAATCGGGTCCATAGCTGTATCCTGGAAAATCCAGACATATTAGGTGTGGAGCCAGACCCTGTCAGCCTCCATGACGACAAACAAAGCCCACAGAATCTGTGCCTGGGCAAACAGGCCCACACTATCAGAACCATTACAGGCTGATAACTCAGAGTGCAACATAGGGAAGTCTGAATTGGGAGCAGTGAAACAATCCTGGTCCATTACTCACAACCTGGGAATAGGCTGCACCAGCTCACAGTGCCTCAGGCGATTAAAACCACAGTGACCTTGAAATCCCCCTGTAAGCAACGACAGATAGCCAAGTAACTCGTCCCCTGCACCAAATCATCCACTGTGGTTCCAAGCACAGAAAACAGACAGCTAAATGCATCCAATGGCAAAAGGTCAAAAAAAAAATAGAAATCAAGGAATTATGACTCCAACAAAGCAGAATCATCCTAGCTCATTTGGATGACCACACACCAACAGAAACACATGAAAACATTGACAATTCTGCAATATGGAAAGTGATAGAGTCCCTGCAAGAAGAACTTAAATCTATGAAGGAATTCAAAGAAGCCACAATTCTACAAATCAAAACAAGGAACAACACCATTAAAGAGCTCCAAGCCAAGGTGACAGAGCTTGAACAGGAAAAGGAAAAAGCCATGAAAGATTTTCATACAAAAACAAGCAAGCTGGAGAAGGAAATGTACAAAACGAACAAAACCATACAAGACATGAAAATAGAAATAGAAACAATAAAGAAAACACAGTCAGAGTTAAAAGAGGAAGTGGAGAACCAAGGGAAGAGAACAGGAACTACGGATGTGAGTATCAACAATTGGATGCAAGAGATGGAAGACAGGATCTCAGGCATGGAAGATTCAGTGGAAGAAATCAGTACAACATCCAAAGAAAATGAGAAGGCTAAAAAATCTCTCACCCACAACATCCAAGAAATCAGGGACTCAATGAAAAGACAGAACCTAAGAATTATAGGTATAGAGGAAAGAGAGGACTCCCGACTCCAAGGTCCAGGAAATATCTTCAACAAAATCATAGAGGAAAACTTCCCAAACCTGAAAAAAGAGATGCCAATAAAAATCCAAGAGGCTTACAGAACACCAAAGAGATTAGACCAGAAAAGAAACTCCTCTCGCCACATAATAATTGAAACCCCAAATGTACAGAACAAAAAAAGAATATTAAAAGCTGTAAGAGAAAAAGGTCAAGTCACATACAATGGCAGACCCATCAGAATTACACCTGACTTCTCCCCAGAAACGTTAAAAGCTAGAAGGGCCTGGTCAGATATACTACAAGTCCTGAGAGATCATAGGTGCCCAGCCAGACTACTTTACCCAGCAAAACTATCTATCAACATAGATGGAGAAAACAAGATATTCCATGACAAAATCAAATTTAAACAATATCTACCCACAAACCCAGCCCTACAGAAAATCCTATAAGGAAAATCCCAACCCAGAGAAGAAAACTCCACCCAAGAAAACAAAGGGAATAGAAAACCCCTCAGCAACTAAACCAAAAGAGGCACAGGACCACCACCTATACCAAACTAATGGGAAATAACAACCCCAGGTCACTAATATCCATCAACATCAATGGACTCAACTCCCCAATAAAAAGACATAGGTTTACAGAGTGGATCCGCAAGCAAGACCCTTCCTTATGCTGTATACAAGAGACACATCTAACTACGAAAGATAGACACTGCCTCAGAGTAGAGGGCTGGGAAAAGGTTTTCCAAGCAAATGGACCCAGAAAGCAAGCTGGAGTAGCCATCCTAATATCAAACAAAACAGACTTCCAACTGAAGTTAATGAAGAAAGACAAAGAAGGGCACTATATACTCATTAAAGGGAATATTCATCAAGAGGAAATTTCAATACTGAACATCTATGCCCCAAATACAAAGGCACCTACTTTCATAAAAGAAACACTTCTAAAACTTAAAGCGCACATCGATCACAACACATTAGTAGTGGGAGACTTCAACACCCCACTGACAGCAAAGGACAGATCATCAAGACAGAAGACAAACAGAGAAATATTGAGTCTAACAGAGATCATGAAACAAATGGACCTAACAGATATCTACAGAACGTTTCACCCAAACACAAAGGAATACACCTTTTTCTCAGCACCCCATGGAACCTTCTCCAAAATCAACCACATAATTGGTCACAAGTATAGTCTCAATAGATACAAGAAAATTGAAATAACACCTTGTATCTTATCAAACCACCACGGAATAAAGCTGGTCTTCAACAGCAAAAGAATCAACAGAAAGCCTACACACACATGGAAATTGAACAGCTCCTTACTGGATGACCACTGGGTCAGGGAAGAAATAAAGAAGGAAATCAAAGACTTCTTAAAATCCAACGACAATGAAGACACAACATACCCAAACCTATGGGAACATTGAAAGCTGTGCTACGAGGAAAGTTCATAGCACTAAGTGCTTTCAAAAAGAAAATTGTGACAGCTCATATTAGTGAACTAACAGCTAAGCTGGGTGAATTGGAAAAAAAAGAAACAAACACTCCCAAGAAGAACAGAAGACAGGATCATCAAACATAGGGCTGAAATCAACAACTTAGAATCAAAAAGAACTATACAAAGAATCAATGAAACCAAGAGTTGGTTCTTTGAGAAAATCAACAAAATAGACAGACCCCTAGCCAAATTAACTAAAAGGCAAAGGGAAAGAACCCAAATCAACAAAATCAGAAATGAAAAGGGAGAAATAACAACAGACATTGAGGAGATCCAGAAAATATTCGGGCATTACTTTAAAAATCTATATTCCACTAAATTTGAAAACCTAAGCGAAATGGACAATTTCCTCGATAAATTCCACCTACCAAAACTAAATCAAAATCAGATTAACAGCTTAAACAGCCCAATAACACCTAAGGAAATAGAAACAGTCATTAATAATCTCCCAACCAAAAAAAGCCCAGGGCCAGATGGCTTTAGCACGAAATTCTACCGGACCTTCAAAGAGGAACTAACACCATTACTTTTCAAACTCTTCCACCACATAGAAACAGAAAGACACTGCCAAACTCATTCTATGAGGCCACTGTCATTCTGATTCCTAAACCACACAAAGACCCAACAAAGAAAGAGAACTTCAGACCAATCTCCCTCATGAACATAGATGCAAAAATACTTAATAAAATACTAGCAAACTGAATTCAAGAACACATCAAAAGTATCATACACCATGATCAAGTAGGCTTCATCCCAGGAATGCAGGGATGGTTCAATATACGAAAGTCTATCAATGTAATTCACCACATAAACAAGGTGAAAGAAAAAAAAACACATGATAATCTCGCTAGATGCAGAAAAAGCATTTGACAAAATCCAACACCCCTTCATGCTAAAAGTTCTGGAGAGAACGGGCATACAAGGACTATACCTAGAAATAATAAAGGCAATATACAGCAAGCCAGTAGCCAACATCAAATTAAATGGAGAGAAGCTTGAAGCATTTCCTCTAAACTCAGGGACAAGACAAGGATGTCCACTTTCACCATATCTCTTCAATATAGTACTTGAAGTCTTTGCTAGAGCAATAAGACAACTAAAGGAGATCAAAGGGATAAACATTGGAAATGAAGAAGTCAAATTATCCCTATTCGCAGATGATATGTTAGTATACATAAGCGACCCCAAAAACTCCACCAAAGAACTCTTACAGCTGATAAACAACTTCAGCAAGGTGGCTGGATGCAAAATTAACTCAAAAAAATCAGAAGCCCTTCTTTATACAACAAACAAATATACCGAGAAAGAAATAAGGGAAACAACCCCCTTCACATAGCCACAAACAACATAAAATACCTGGGGGTAACTCTAACCAAGCATGTAAAGGACCTATATAACAAGAACTTCAAGCCCCTGAAGAAAGAAATGGAAGAGGCCTTTAGAAGATGGAAAGATCTCCCATGCTCATGGATAGGTAATATCAACATAATAAAAATGGCTATCCTACCAAAAGCAATATATAGATTTAATGCAATTCCTATCAAAATACCAACACAATTCTTTATAGACCTGGAAAAAGGTATTCTCAACTTCATATGGAACAACAAAAAGCCCAGAATAGCTAAATCAATCCTGTCCAATGAAAAAACATCTGGAGATATCACCATCCCAGATTTCAAGCTGTACTACAGAGCAACAGTAATAAAAACAGCATGGTACTGGTATAGAAACAGACCAGTGGATCAATGGAATTGAATTGAAGACCCAAACATGGATCCACACACCTATGGCCAACTAATCTTTGACAAAGAAGCCAAAAACGCACAATGGAAGAAGGACAGCATCTTCAATAAATGGTGCTGGTCCAACTGGATGTCCACTTGCAAAAGAATGAAATTAGACCCATACCTATCACCTTGTACAAAACTTAATTCCAAGTGGATCAAAGACCTTAACATAAGGCCAGCCACACTAAAGATACTAGAAGAAAAAGTAGGAGAAACCCTCGAACTCATTGGCACAGGTGACAACTTCCTGAACAGAACACCAACAGCTCAGGATCTGAGATCAACAATCAATAAATGGGACCTCATGAAACTGAAAAGCTTCTGTAAAGCAAAGGACACTGTCATTCGAACAAAACGGCAACCAACAGACTGGGAGAAAATCTTCACCAACCCCACATCTGATAGAGGGGTATTATCTAAAATCTACAAAGAACTCAAGAAACTAAATGCCAAGAAACCAAATAATCCAATCAAAAAATGGGAGATGGAGCTAAATAGAGAATTCACAAAGGAGGAATCCCTAAGGGCTGAGAGACACCTGAAGAAATGTTCAACATCCTTAATCATCAGAGAAATGCAACTCAAGACGACCCTGAGATTCCACCTAACACCTGTTAGAATGGCTAAGATAAAGAGCTGAAATGATAGGTCATGCTGGCAAGGGTGTGGAGAACGGGGAACCCTACTCCATTGCTGGTGGGAGTGCAGGCTTGTGCAACCACTATGGAAGTCTATCTGGCGATATCTTAGAAATCTAGGAATAACCTTGCCTCAGGACCCAGCCATACCACTTCTCGGTATACACCCAAAGGACCTCTCATGGAGACATAGGGAAGTCTCCTCATCTATGTTCATAGCAGCCTTATTTGTAATAGCTAGAAATTGGAAACAACCCAGATGTCCCTCAACTGAAGAATGTATTAAAAAATTGTGGTACATCTATACAATGGAATATTACTCAGCTATCAGAAACAATGAAATCATGCAATTTGCAACCAAATGGATGGATCTAGAGGAGCTCATCCTGAGTGAGCTAACCCAGTCTCAGAAGGATGCACATGGCATCTATTCATTTATAGTAGGATTTTAACTATATCGTACAGGATATCTGTACGACAACCAACACATCAAAAGGAACAAGGGCATAATTTTTTTTTATCTTCTTCTTTTTCCTTCTTTTTTTCTTTTTTCTTTTTCCTTTTCCCTTCTCTTTTTCCTCTCTTTTTTTTTGGTTGATATTCTTTGTTTTTGTGTCTTTGTTGGTCTTTTTTTTAGTATTCCCCCAGTAGCAATGAGACACCATTCACTGGCAGTACTGCCTCGTAGCCCCCCGGAGAATGAAGAGGCTCTTGGCCCTCATATGACTCCTGATCTGTGGTGAGAGAATGTTAGGCAGGGACACTCCACCCCAGAGGAACAAGACGGAAGGGTCAGGGGGTAGAGCATGGGAGGGTGGGGCTGGGAAGCGGGAAAAGAGGACAATATGATAAGGATGTAACCTGAAGCAATAAACAAATAAATTTATTAACTAAAAAAAAAAAAAAAAAAAAGGCAGGGGCAGGGCTGAAACACTGTGAATGGAACAGAGGATACAGCCATTCGGCCTGGTTTTGCAGACCTCCAGGTATAGAGAAGACGTGGAGCTAAGGTAAAATACAAGAGAATTGTGGTATTGGCCCATGCCTTTGACTTCAGCGGAGATGGGGGGGGAGGGGGGGGAAGCACCGTAGAGTTGGTGGCCTTATGTATTCTGGAGTCATACGGAGCGGGGTGGTGAGGGTGCATACTCTTGGTCCCACCATTCAAGAAGAGTACACCCTTGGTTCCAGCTCCCAACACACTGGAGACAGAAATGGGCAGATCACGGAACTCAGGGTCAGCCTGATGCAGGGCAAACTCTAAATAGAGAAAGACTTCGATCCAGGAGTGGTGGAACACATCTTTGATCCCTTCAGATGGGAAACACAGGTCCCTGATCCCAATAATTAGAGTTCAGAGACACACACATGGGATTTGGAGGGACCTAGGTTTGGAGGCTACTTACAAAAGGCCTTCTCGATGCAGGCAGATTGTCCTTTGGGATCTCAAAATATATACACCAGAGCTGGTTTAGCTCCAAGGTGACAGAATGATTTCTTCTTTAACCCTGATTGAAAGATAACGCTTTGTATGTTGTCAGAAGGCCAAATTAGCTTCAGGAGAAGTACTACCTAGCCCCCCCATCCCCCCCCCAAAAAAGAGGGCAATTGTCCTAGGGTTGGGATTGGGGCAGGGCTCTGTTCTTATCGTTCCAGGAGAATCGAAGCGTCCATTAGGGGAGCCCGGGGACGGCTGGACAGTGGAATCCTCAGCAGAGAGCAGAATCAGGCACCAAGGAGGACGAGTGACCCAGTTGATTCTGCCTGGCAGACTTCCTCAATAGCTGTCTCCATCGGGGGCCTGCAACCACCACAGCAATCCAATGTCACTGGGACCGCTCAGCTCTACACAATGCCCCGGCAGGAACCTCAGTGAAACCTGCAAGATCAGCTTCTGCCTACAAACCCCTTAGGTCATCTAAACAGCTGAGAACAGAAGGACTGAACATAAAAGGAGTGTACTAACATTTTTAATCATTTTTCCCATTTGGGTTGGGGCCCCAAACAGGTCTACTACGACCCAAATCAGCAGGAAGTCACTTTAAGAGAGCGACGTCCCATGCCCAGAGGGTGGGGATGGTGTTTCTCCGCCCTTCTTTTTGGTTATTTGAAGGATAACTGAAAACTCTGTTATGTAGGGGAAGAGACTACAAGCTGATAAATGGTCCTGTCTTAATGGGTTTTGGAGGTTAGCCCCAGGGAATTCCTACTTTTCCTTTTCTGTATCCTTCTTCCTCTCCTATGTAGGAGTGCATGGGCTTGAGAAAAATGAGATATAGACATAGCACAGGAAGGTCCAAGATGAAGGGACAGGTTATTGAATATGCCCTTATACCTTTGTATATTGATACAAAATTAGTAGTTTATTTGGCTAAAGTGGTATTGACCATTGTTTATTGTGCAAAAATAAGATTGTATTGGATTACATCGGTATTGATCTTTGTATATTGATACAAAATTAAGATTATAGTTGGCCACAATGGTATTGACCCTTGCATATGGACGTAATATTAAGATTATATTGGGCTACATAGGCATTGATCTTGGTATATTGATACATAATTCAGAGTATATTTAACCGCAATTGAATAGATCTTTGTATATTGATACAAATTTAAAGGTAACGCTTCCTAATGGTATCATACCTAGAGATACTTAAAAATAAAATGTGAAGCTCTGACCTCTTGATACCAACAGTCTAAAACGGTCTAGGATAGTTAAAACTAACTCCTAGTCATGCAAACATGTCACTTTGTTAGCTACTATGACAGTCTATCACAGATATTCTCTAAACTACCCAGTAATCAAGTTGCTAAGAGACAAGCAACATTTGCTTATCTAAATACAAGAGATGGATAGGGCATCTTCAAAAACCCCAAGAGATCTGCAGAATATGGCATTCAAAGATGTTATCTTAAATCAAGATTTTTTTTTTGATATCGAGACATATCAGCGCCTGACAGGACCCCCTATTCTACTCCAAGTAGAAGATAAGCATCGAAGAACCTCCACTGTAAGATGGTTGAATTAGTGGCAAGCCTTTCTCTTGGCATGAAAAAAACCCCTTGCACCAACTGCAGACAGACTGCTGTCCAAAAAGGACAAAACTTGGTAGCAGGGAAGTCGACAGCCTAACTCTGCCAAGACAGGGTAGGTAAGTCCTTCATAATCCCTGCTCTACAACAAATGTCTGTCAGAGAAACAGGACCCAAAGGCTGAAGATTGATGCTGGAATGTATGGAGAGAAAATGGGAACTGTCCAGGCAGTCATTGGTATGTTCTTTCTTACTTTTGGAACCTGCAGGCCCTGCACTTCCTATATAAGCAAATATATTCATCCCTCTCAGGTCTCTGAGATGGTTGAAGAATAGACAGCTAGAGTCTCATAGTTAAATTTTGAGTTGTTTAGGAATCAAGAGGGTGTTATAGATCTAAGAAGATACTCTTAAAAGTGTGTTGCAAGATAGTATGAATGTTGAGTCACATATAGACCTTTAAACTCATGGAGTTGGTTAGATAGTAGAATGTTAAAGTCAGGGGCCAAATACGTATAAACTGGACATTGGGAGGGTATACTGGGCCAATTTACTCTCATAAATGTAGCATATTTATATCTATTGTTTTGTATAATACTTACTGTTATAAGAGAAGGAACCATCTGTTGGACTGAAAGGGGAAACTTCTGGGGGGAAGAGGTTGGAAGGGCGGGTTAGGAAGGGGGAATAGGGAGGGGTTTGTTACGGAGATGTAACTTGAAGAAAAAAAAAATAAAGTATTTAAATAACAAAAAAAAAAAAAAGAATTAAGTCTCGGGAGCAAATACCCTGCAGAGGGTTGCTGCCCCGCCCCCGGCCCTCTACTGCCCTCTGCTGGAACATTGCAGCCAGCATGACCAATGCTAATCCTCCATACTTGGGCCAGTTCTTCACTGCAACTATGTTTTTGTAACAGAAGCTGTGGAGCAAGTTACAGACTTTGTGACTTATAATTGAGTACTAAGCAAAATCAATTTTGTATTACCAGAATGAGCAACAAGACTGTTAAAAATAGCCAATGATGACAGTTGCCTTTTAACTTAATTATCATCTGAGAAAGAAAAGAGAGTAAGCGCTTTATACTGCAAAACAAGTGCTTATTGATGACTATTTTGTGCAATGCATTGTGCTCATACTTAAGGGGCACATACAGAGAGCTAGACATTCTCAACTATCAGTGATCCAGAAAGAGGGACATGATTAGAAGATGAAACAGACCAAAATATCTTGGGGGTGGATGGAGCTCACAGGAGGGAGAACTCAAGCACAGGCAGCACAGAAGGTCACTTATGCCAAGAAGAAGTGTAACTATTTTGTCCAAGAGACAGCAGGGACCAGGTGGGTACAGGCAAGAATGGTGTGTATTCCCAGCTCCAAGGATACCTACTTTCATCCACTCCTGTATGTGGACATAAATGTTATCAGGTTTCCTTGCATTTCTTAGTGTCTAGTTGTAAAGCCTACTGACACCTTCTTGTGGGGCTGGATGAAAAAATGAGTGGGCAATGAGACCGTATCTAAGAACAAGCCCCTCCCCACTCCACATGTAAGAAACCCCTTTCACTGTGAAAGAAAACCAAAGATAAAAATCCCAGAAAATCATAGCTTATTGAATGATGGTAAGGATGCTGGGTTGCAGCTGCCCCCTTCCCCTTTCAGGACCACAGTTTTGACATCATAGCAATTTCTTGCATTTCTTCCTAGCTTACCATCTAAATGAGTGACCCTAGACACTGTAATTTATCCCTTCTCTTGGAAATTGTTTAATATGCCTTCAAGCAATTTTTAATTCTAGATTTCTGTCTCTTGCCATCTTTATCAGCTGAAGAATCTGGGTCCCTTGACCTGTATTGTGGATCTTGTGACTTTGTGTGCTTGGTCATCCTGTGGTCCTCAGACCTCCATGTCCCCAGCAGATTGGCAGTTGGACCCATGGGTTGCCTCATACCCAGCATATAATTTCTTTGATAAACAGTAGATGGCAATGCATCTCTCCTCTCATAGTATCTGTCCATCTTAGAGTCAGAGGAGTGTGTGTGTGTGTGTGTGTGTGAGGGAGATGGAGACAGAGAGAGGCAGTATTAGCTGCCATTGATTCTCTAAGCCCACTAACTCCACTGGTCATTGCAAGATGGTAGTGCTCTGAGGTGACAATCCTTGTTGTTCAGTTATGCTGTAGTCTATGAGGAGAGGCCTCTTTGTAACAGTAGTTTTGCAGTGGTGTCTTGTGCAATCCTCATTCACCTGTCTAATCATGAGTCCTTACAGGTTTTTCTTTTAGGATCTTGCAGAAACCAACCCGGCCCCAGAAACACTGACTCAGCACCTTCTCAGTTATTGGCTGCTTGTAGAACACTGAGACAGAGGACTGCACCCCCTGGTGACCTACCCTTTATATGGTGAGATAATTGTTTTGGGCCAAATAATAAATTAGAAGCATAGATTGCTTCATTCATTCATTCACTCACTCACTCATTGATTCACAGAGAGAGTGTTTGTGTGTTTGGGCACATACATGTCACACCTAGCATGTAGATGTCAGAGGACAACTTGTAGGAGTTGGTTCTTTCTTTTGTTCATGTGTTTTGGGAATCAAAATTACATTGTCAGATATAGTGGCCTATAGGACCAGTCTCCAAGCTGTAAGAAGAAAATTAAAAATATCAGGGAAACTACTAGCTTTAGAAAATATATCAGTAAACTGCCCTAAAGGATATCTATAGGGCTCAAGCAATGAGTGGGGAGAAACCTCTCATGAGGTACTGCCCTGTGAAGTCTGAGGTTGAGGAGAAGGCTGTGCATTTTGAAGGTCATTGTTGGTAGTAGAGAGGATGGTGGGATAGAACATAGGGCATGCCAGATGTGAGATATGTATGAAGACAGCCTTCTGAATGAGGGTGAGAATCCAGCAGGCTGCAGTCTGAGGGTAGGAGTGAGCACAGATAAACCTGGAACACCAAAGGACAGGAAAGAGACTCGCTATTTCCACTTTAACACTAGATAGGAGGAAACTGTTCAAAATATACTGACAATTTATAATGAAAAACTGGTTTTTTTTTAGAGTCTAGGTCTAAATTTATATTCCTTATATGGTTAAGAAGACATCAACAACCCCGGAACATTGTTAAATTTAGACCAGCTCTGGGTTGATAGGGTTCCAAGGGAAACAGAAACACACCTGAAATTTTCCAGAAGGCAGCTGCTTAGCATCCAGCAGCAGCTGTAGAGGAACTACTCACTGCTGAGCAAGGTCAGAATTAAGAGGAAAAGGGAGTGGAAAAGAGGCATGCAACTGAAGTCCAGCTGGAAAAACAGGAAATAGGAACAGTCATAATGGGATGATCCTGTAATCCCACCATTCACCAGGTGGAAGTGGCAAGCCTTTTGTGCTGGCACTTGGGAGGCAGAGAGGTAGGAGGGCCTGAGTTGAGACCAGCCTGGTTTACAGAGTGAGTTCCATGACAACCAGGGATACACAGGGAAACCCTGGAAGAAAACAAAAACAAAAACAAGCAAATAAAACAACAAAGAGGTAGAGGCAGGAGTATTGCCTCCACATCCAGGCCAGCCTGTTATACATAGTGAGTTCCCAGAGAGTTAGAGCTACAAAGTGTATCAGAAATAATATTTAGGTGCAAACTTAAAAGACTTTAGATAATCAGATGCAAATTATAAAACAGTCACATTTAATGTACTTAGACAATTAAAAAGGTTTTAAAATGTGAATGTAAAAGAGACTCTAGGGAACCACCAAGCAAATACAAAGAAATAGAATCTTTAGTGACACAAAAGTCACAGCAGAAAATAACAGTTTTAATGACAGAGCAAGTATAACATTTTAGATAATGCTAAGAGAGAACTAGTGAGCTACAAAGTAAATTAAAGAAGTTATCAATAATATAGTTGGAAGAATACAGATACAAGAATGAGAGAAGAAATGAGATTTGGAGGGTAAAGAGGAGAATCTGACATGACAGCTCCAGGAGGAGAAAATGTCAATGAAGCAGCATGTGAAGACAGCTGAGAATTGTCTTGATCTGTCAAAAGCACCCATCCCCCGATCCAGGAAGATCACATTTACCTTACAGGAAATTCACCAGGACACGTTATAAGCAATGCATAGGCTTATAATGCATTGTACAGAGGCCAGAAGAGGGTAACCTGTACAAAAAGGACACCTTTAAAACAGGTACACTAGCAAGGAATAGCAATCAGAGAAGACTGATTCTCAGTAGCCAAAAAAAGCCAGAAAACAGTGGCAAAATGACTTTAACTTTTTTTTTCTAAATCTGAAAACTACACTCACAGAATATCTTTCAAGTATAAGGAAGCAAGTTCTTTTCAGGAGAATCAAATTTGAATTTACTAAGAAATTATCACCAAAAAAAAGTTGAACTGAAAGAAAAAAGAGAAGTATCCAGAGAAGGGGAAATATGAATATAATGTGTGTCAGTATATATACACACCTTGGCGCTCTTTAAAATAATGATGTGGGGCCAGGGAGATGGCTCAGTGGTTAAGAGTACCTGTTGCTCTTGCAAAGGACTGGAGTATGATTCCCAACACTTGTATCTGGTGGCTCACGGCTGCCTGTAACTCTAGGTCCAGGGAATCTGATATCCTCTTCTGGCCTCTGTGTGCGCTTATACACACAAGGCACACACTCACAGGAACACACACACACACACACACACACACAGAAATTTTAAAAATATGTTTGAAAAATGATACAAACAGGTGTATAGTTGTGGCAGCTCTATAAAATATTACCAAAATAATTAAAATAGCAAGTTATCAGTGTGTGTTATTAAGCAGCTTATATACTTTACAAAGAATTTCAATATGGTCATGTTTGATTTGTGTTTAGTTTATTTTGTTCCTCAAAGAGATTTAGGTATAATCTATAGTGCACTTAGGATTGAGATAATGATTCCAAGAATAGTCTTCAGCAGATTGTGCTGTGCTTATATGTTCCTAAAATAAACCATGTGGGGTCAGACTCTTGAAGTTTGTACCAATACTGGCTACTGAGTTATGTTGGGCCAAACTGCCTTTTTGCTTCCCATGGCTCATCACTTTGATTCCTGTTAAGGCTGCAGAGACCCCCTACACTGTACCTAACAACACAGCATTATAATATTTAAGACAAAATGTTAACTTGTTTGAAGAAAGTGATAAATCCATCATGATGGCACACATTTTAAAAGAAGATTTTTTTTTACTTGTGTTTTATGTGTATGTATTTTGCCTGCAAATATGTGTGTGTACCATGTTTGTGCCTGGTGTTGTTCTGCCCGGTTCTCGAGACCCCAAAGACCATCCAGGAGCCAAGTCCAATGTAAATGCACGAGGGTTTATTCAAGCTCAGAGCTTGGACTCTCAGTGTGCACTGACGCAGCAGTTCACGTTGAGAGTCCTGAGTCCAGAAATCACAGGGTTTATAAACAGACTTAGACAAAGAAACAGGTTTTTTATCATATGATTGGATGACATTTGAGTAACTAGTCATGTCCATTTCTGATTGGCTCATTGTTTCTTACTAACCAGCTGTGGTCAGTTTTACCACCAGAAAGTTTATTTAGATTTCTTGGGTGCTTTCTCAGAGTGAGCTGTCTTGTGATGACGAGGGAACACCCCTGGAATGCAAGGTCGGGTACATTTTGTTGTTCTGGAACTGGAGGTCAGCTCTGAGTCAAACTTAATATGAAATGGAATCTTTTTTCAAGATGGATTTAGTCAGGTTCCAAAGTATCTTCAGAGGCCAGAGAATATCAGATCCCCTAGAACTGAAGTTAAAGATAGTTGTGAGCCTCCATGTGGATGCTGGGAACCAAACCTGGGGCCTTTGCAAGAGCAAGCAAGTGCTCTTAATTGCTGAGCTATTTCTTCAGACCAAATAGTACAACTTTTTAATATATTAATCAATTTTGGATCATACAGACAAAAATCCAAGGGAACTGTTGAGGCCTACTTTAGTTCTTAGTATAACTGCAGCCATTTTTGTCTTCAGTCTCCATTTAGTTATAATATATACTCATACTTTCTTACTTTGTTACCTTGGTACTCTGAAGAGTCCCCAACTACAGCTCCACTTAGGATCAATCAAATTAAAGGTCAGTTAGAAATGTTTTGTCTAGCAAGTCAAAATGATGTAATGCTACCATCCCCTTACTTCCTACCTGGTTGTTACCTTGATGTGGTTTGTTTCATACACGAACTTAGTTTTTACCTGGACAGTTTGTTTCCTATACCTGGTTACCTGGTTGTTACCTGGATATGATTCTTCTTATAAAAAGTTTGTCTTGAAAGCAGACTGATCTCACAGTTAGGCTTCTGTGACCCTGGTTTGTGTTAGTTATGATCAGTTTTGGGGTGTGCGTTCAATAAACCATCAATATCTGACTGAGGCCAGTGACTGAATAGTTTGTGTGTGTCGATTCTTGGACTATAACATTTGGAGGTCGCACCGAGACTGGACTATAACAGGAATGAGGTTCGGAAGATTGCTCAGAGGGCAAAGCACTTAAAGCACAAATGAGAGGACCAGAATTTGGATCCCCAGAACCCATATAAAAGCCATAAAATCTAGGTAGGTATAGTAGCTTCCTGTAATCCCACTTTTTGGGAGACAGAAACAGGGGCAAGCTGTCTAGATAGACTGGCTGGTTAGTAAGCTCTAAATTCACCTGAGTGGTCCTACTTCAATGAATAAAGTGGAGCACGAGCAAGGAAGACACCCAATGTCAACTCTGGGCTTCCACCTAGGAAAGAGGAAGGGGAGAAAGGGAAAGAGGGAGAAAGAGAAAGAGAGAGATAGAGAATGTAAATATGGGAGTGCTGCTGAAATAAAAATAAATATACCTTGACTTTGCTTCAGAAGAAAGGTGATGTTTACTTTCTACCTTTAAAATAATGTAAAAGTATTTCTGGTTGAAGAACCTAATTCACAGAACTGTAGCTGCAAGGAAGACTGACAGATGAAGTTTGTTTTTTTGTTGTTGTTTTGGTTTGGTTTTTAGAGACAGGGTTTCTCTCTGTAGCAGCCCAGACTGTCCTGGACTTTCTTTGTAGACCAGGATGGCTTCAAACTTTCAGATATCTGCCTGCCTCTGCCTCCCAAGTGCTGGGATTAAAGGTGTGTGTTACCACTCCCAGCTAGCAGATGAGATTTTAAGCATCCAGACTCTGAAATACTCTTTTAGCATATAGAGAGATCTGGAATGGACAATGAATGCTAATTTACCAAATTCACCATAAATCATGAACCAAAGTAAAAAAACATGATGTAAACTTAAAATAATTTAAAATTGATTGATAAAGCTCTATATTTCAAAACCTGTGAGGTGTAGCCAAAAGAACACTCAGAAACCAATGAGTGCAGTACTAGATCAGAAAATATCAAGGAACTAAGATTCAGACCTTAAAAATTTACAAATAAATCCATCATATCATATTCAAAGAAACCAATTTAGAAATAATGAAAGCAGATGATTGACATAGGAACTAACAATAAGAAGTACCAGAGAATTTGTGCATAGAGAAGAACAATAAAATAGGCTTACAGCAAAAATTATCCCACAAAAAAGGAGAAAAAGAAATGATTATGACATTAATTAAAAGGGAAATAGAATCATAGGCACTAAAAATATTACAATTATAAAAGGGAATTATGAGTGACTTTTGCCAGTAAAGTTGAACACTTACATTATTGCTGCCTTAGAAAATATAGGACACTTTGTCCTAGTGGAGCTGCCATGTAGGCTCCCAGTGCAAGAGGAAGCTCTTAGCCCTCATATGACTGATGAACTGAGGGAGCTGAGATGTGGGGGCACCCCACCCCAGAGGAGTAGGATAGGTGGGAGGGGGTAGAGGAGTGGAGGGACGGAACTGTGATGGAGATGTAACTTGAAGTAATAAATAAATGTAAAAATAAAAAGATGTAACCTGAAAAAATAAATTAACAAAACAAAACAAAAAAGAGAAAATATAACTTTCTAAAGTTGACTGAAGAATAAGGTGAAAAATGAAGTCTCATGACCTTAAATAAAAGGCCAGCTATCAATACCACCCTTTGAGAAAATATCAAGTGCAGATTTTATACGTGACTTCCAACAAACTTTCACAGAATAGTTAATTCTGAGCAAAGAAAATCCTTTCAGTGAATGAGTTCGAGAACAGTTGGAGTTTTAATAGAGCACTCTCTATTTTTAAATGTTGGCAACTTTTAAACTTTTTTTTTTTTTTTTTGTCAGTGCAGGCAAAACACAACATGTCTGCTGGCTGGTTGCAGCCCACAGTCTGCCAGTGTGCAACCTCTGCTCTCAGCCTCACAAAGAGCACCCTTGTAAGTCACAGTGCAGTTAAGGCCAACGACTTACGTCTGATGGTAACAAAACTTGTTGATGGAATTATGAGATGCTGATATGCATTTTCAGAAGTGGTTGTGGAACTGGTCTCAACACGACAGCTAAGGACAATGTTCCTAAATAATGCTGATGTGCAGGACTGCTTGAAGGCAGGGGGATGGGCCACATCATCCTTCCTGGGTAGTCTTGTGAGCTCTTTCAGTCCTGTCATCTTGCATGCCTTGTGGTTTGTCTTCTTTGTTTTTCCTTCTTATCTTACCTTCAATCTTTCTTCCCTTTCCTTTTCTGTGTCTCTGAGAATCGAATGGAATCTAGGGCCTCCTGCATGCTTGGCAAGTGCTCTGCCACTAAGCTGCATCCTCAGCCCTTAAAAAATGTATTTATTTTGGGTCTGGGAAGATGACTCAGTGGTTAAGAACACTGGCTCCTCTTCCGGAGATCCTGAGTTCAATTCCCAACAACTGTATGGTGACTCACAACCATTCATAATGTGATCTGATGCCCTCTCTGGCATGCAGACATACATGCAGATAGAGCATCATATACATAAAATGAATGAATAAATAAATACATCTTTAAAAATGTATATATTTTATTTTGAGGCATCTCACTGTCTTGATCAGACAAGGTTCTACTTATGATCCTCCTGCCTTAGCCTCTTGAGTAATTAAGATTATAGGCCTGTGCCACTAGACTTAGTTTAATCTTTCTAATGAGTACTCTTCTCTTCTTTTATAAAATATTTTCTTGCTCTAGTGAAGAATGACTGATAAAAAATATACATATTTAATATATACGACATATTGATTTGATAAATGTATGCATTACAAAATAATTGCCACAATCAACCTAACAACCTTAAAAACTTTGGTTACACTTTTTAAATATATAATAAATAATGGTATATATCTAATATATAATAACCAATACACATATATTTTTATATATTATATAATATATAAATTATTATAAACATACTTCTCTCCTAAATTATTATTTATAATTACATATATTTATTTTAATATATAAATATTATAATTATATAAAAATAATTATATATAATTAGAATGCTAAAACATGTCAAATTATACTAACTTTTTTTTTATAAGTACTTTATTTTTTTTCTTCAAGTTACATCTCAGTCACAAACCCGTCCCTATTCCCCCTTCCTATCCCACCCTTCCACCCTCTTCCCCCCCAACAGCTTCTCTTTTCATTCCAACAAATGGTTCTTTCTCTTATAACAGTAAATTCTATACAAAACAGCAGAATTAAATATGCCACATTTATGAGAGTTAAATGGCCCAGTATACCTTGCCAATGTCCAGTTCATACATATTTGGCCCCTGACTTTTACCTTCTACCTTCTAACCATCTCCATGAGTTTAAAGTTCTATAACTGACTTAGTTTTCATACTACCTTGCATCACTATTATAACCATCTTCTTAGATCTAGAACGCCCTCTTGATTCCTAAACAACTCAAAATTTAGCTATGAGACTCAAGCTGTCTATTCTTCAACCACCTCAGAGAGCTGAGAAGGATAAATATATCTGATTATATAGGAAGTGCAGGGCTTGCAGCTTCCAATACTAAGAAATGACAAATCAGTGACTACCTGGACAGTTCCCATTTTCTCTCCATACATTCCAGCATCAGTCTTCAGCCTTTTGGTCCTGTTTCTCTGACAGACATTTATTGTAGAGCAGGGATTATGAAGGACTAACCTACCCTGTCTTGGCAGAGCTAGGCTGTCGACTTCCCTGCTACCAAGTTTTGTCCTTTTTGGACAGCAGTCTGTCTGCAGTTGAAGCAAGGAGTTTTTACATGCCAAGAGATAGGCTTGCCACTAATTCAACCATCTCACACTGGAGATTCTTCGATGCTTTTCTTCTACTTGGAGTAGAATAGGGGGTGCTGTCAGGAGCTGATATGTCACGATATCAAAAAAAAAATCTTAATTTAAGACCACATCTTTGAATGCCATATTCTGCAGATCTCTTGGGGTTTTTGAAGATGCCCTATCTATCTCTTGTATTTAGATAAGCAAATGTTGCTTGTCTCTTAACAACTTGATTACTGAGTAGCTTAGAGAATATCTGTGATAGACTGTCATAGTAGCTAACAAGGTGACATGCATGCATGACTAGGTGTTTGTTTTTCTTAACTATCCTAAACAGTTTAAGACGGTTGGTATCAAGAGGCCAGAGCTTCACATTTCATTTTTAAGTATCTCTAGGTACGATACCATTAGGAAGCGTTACCTTTAATTTTGTATCAATATACAAAGATCTATTCAAATGTGGCTAAATATACTCTTAATTTTGTATCAATATACAAAGATCAATGCCTATGAGACCCAATACAATCTTAATATTGTGTCCATATACAAGGGTCAATACCATTGTGGCCAACTATAATCTTAATTTTGTATCAATATACAAATATCAATACTGACGTAGAGCAATACAATCTTATTTTTGCACAATAAACAATGGTCAATACCACTTTAGCCAAATATACTACTAATTTTGTATCAATATACAAAGGTAAAAGGGCATATTCAATAATGTGACCCTTCTTCTTGATCCTTCCTGTGCTGTCTATGTCTCAATTTTTCTCAAGTCCGTGCATTCCTACATAGGAGATAAAGAAGGATACAGAAAAGGGAAAGAAGGGATACCCTGGGTCTAACCTCCAAAACCCATTAAACAGGACCATTTAACAACTTGTAATCTCTTCCCCTAAATAACAGAGTTTTCAGTTGTCCTTCAAATAACCAAAAAAAGGGGGGGGGGCGGAGAAACACCTTCCCCACCCTCTGGGTATGGGACGTTGCTCTCTTAAAATGACTTCCTACTGATTTGGGTCGTAGTAAACCTGTTTGGGGCCCAAACCAAAATGGAAAAATGGTTAAAAATGTTAATACAACCCTTTTATGTTCAGTCCTTCTGTTCTCAGCTGTTTAGATGTCCTAAGGAGTTTGTAGGCAGAAGCTGAACTCCCAGGCTTTACTGAAGTTCTGGCTGGGGCATTGTGTAGAGCTGAACGGTCTTAGCGATATTGAGTTGTTGTGGTTGTAGGCTTTTGATGGAGACCGCTATTGAGAGAGTCTGTCAGGCTGAATCATCTGGGTCACTCGTCTTCTTTTGGTGTCTGATTCTGATTTCTGCCGAGGTTTCCGTTGTCCAGTTGTCCCTGGGTTCCTTGAATGGATGCTTTGATTCTCCTGGAAAGATAAGAACAGAGCCCTGCCCTAATCCTCACTCAGGGACAATTGCCCTCTTTTTTTTTGGGGGGGGGGAGGTAGGTAATATTTCTCCTGAAGCAAATTTGGTTTTTGACCATATATAAAGTGTTATCTTTCAATCTGGTTTAAAGAAGAAATTATTTTGTTATTTTGGAGCTAAACCAGCTTTAGTGTATTTATTTTGAGGTCTCGAAGGACAATTTGTTTGTGTTGTGTGGGCCTTTTGTAAGTAGCTTTTAAACTTAGGTCATTCCAAATCCTATGTGTGTGTCTCTGCATTCTAATTATTGGGATCCGAGACCTGTGGTTCCCATCTGAGGGGATTAAAGATGTGTTCCACCACTCCTGGATCAAAGTTTTTCTTTATGTAGAGTTTGTTTTGTATCAGGCTGACCTTGAGCTCTGAGATCTGCCTGTTTCTGTGTCTAGAGTGTTGGGGTTAAGGGTGTACTCTTCTTGAATGATGGGATTAAGGGTGTGTACCCTCACCACCCTTTTCCGTGTAACTCTAGAATTTATAAGTCCACTAACTCTATGGTGCTACTCCCATCTCTGCTGAAGTTAAAGGCATGGGTTAACACCACATTTCTCCTGTATTTTACCTTAGCTCTATGTTTTTTCGACACTTGGAGGTTCATAAAACCAGGTTGAACAGCTGTGTCCTTTATTTTATTTACAGTGTTTTAACGTTGTTACCTGCTTTTTTTTTTTTAGTTAGTAAATTTGTTTGTTGCTACAGGTTACATCTTTGACATATTGTCCTCTTTTCCCGCTTCCCAGCCCCACCCTCCCATGCTCTACTCCCTGACCCTTCCATCTTGATCCTCTGGGGTGGAATGTCCCTGCATACCAGTCTCTCACCACAGATCAGGAGTCATATGAGGGCCGAGAGCCTCTTGATACACCGGGGGCCTACGAGGCAGTACTGCCAGTGAAAGGTGTCTCCTTGCTACGGGAGGAAAACTAAAAAAAAAAAAAAAAACCAACAGACACACAAACCCACAAAAACAAAGAACAACAAAAAAAGAGAGGAAAAAGAAAGAGAAAAAAGAGGGAAAGGAAAAAGAAAAAGAAATGAAAAAAAAGAAAAAAAAATTTA
Organism: Lophiomys imhausi; assembly: GCA_907164525.1. Classification (NCBI taxonomy): domain Eukaryota; kingdom Metazoa; phylum Chordata; class Mammalia; order Rodentia; family Muridae; genus Lophiomys; species Lophiomys imhausi. Next base: position 276,650 of record CAJQZJ010001694.1, on the reverse strand, counting down.
TGTCCATGTTCCTTTTGATGTGTTGGTTCTAATACTGACATCCTGTACGATTTAGCTAAAATCCTACTATAAGTGAATAGATGCCATGTGCATCCTTATGAGTCTGGGTTAGCTCACTCAGGATGAGCTTCTCTAGATCCATCCATTTGGTTGCAAATTGCATGATTTCATTGTTTCTTATAGCTGAGTAATATTCCACTGTATAGATGTACCACAATTTTTTAATCCATTCTTCAGTTGAGGGACATCTGGGTTGTTTCCAGTTTCTAGCTATTACATATAAGGCTGCTATGAACATAGATGAGGAGACTTCCCTATGTCTCCGTGAGGTGTCCTTTGGGTGTATACCCAGAAGTGGTATGGCTGGGTCCTGAGGCAAAGTTATTCCAACGTTTCTAAGATATCTCCAGACAGACCTCCATAGTGGTTGCACAAGTCTGCACTCCCACCAACAATGGAGGAGGGTTCCCCTTTCTCCACACCTTCGCCAGCATGTGCTGTCATTTGAGCTCTTTATCTTAGCCATTCTGACAGGTGTGAGAAGGAATCTCAGGGTCGTCTTGAGTTGCATTTCTCTGATGATTAAGGATGTTGAGCATTTCTTCAGGTGACTCTCGGCCTTTCGGGATTCCTCCTTTGTGAATTCTCCATTTAGCTCCGTCTCCCATTTTTTGATTGGATTATTTGGTTTCTTGGCATTTAGTTTCTTGAGTTCTTTGTAGATTTTAGATAATAGCCCTCTATCAGCTGTGGGGTTGGTGAAGATTTTCTCCCAGTCTGTAGGCTGCCTTTTTGTTCGAATGGCAGTGTCTTTTGCCTTACAGAAGCTTTTCAGTTTCATGAGGTCCCATTTATTGATTGTTGATCTCAGGTCCTGAGCTGTTGGTGTTCTGTTCAGGAAGTTGTCACCTGTGCCAATGAGTTCGAGGGTTTCTCCTACTTTTTCTTCTAGTGTCTTTAGTGTGGCCGGCCTTATGTTGAGGTCTTTGATCCACTTGGAATTAAGTTTTGTACAAGGTGATAGGTATGGGTCTAATTTCATTCTTTTACAAGTGGACATCCAGTTGGACCAGCACCATTTGTTGGAGATGCTGTCATTCTTCCATTGTGCGGTTTTGGCTTCTTTGTCAAAGATTAGTTGGCCATAGTTGTGTGGGTCCATGTTTGGGTCTTCAATTCTATTCCATTGATCCACTGGTCCGTTTCTATACCATTACCATGCTGTTTTTATTATTATTGCTCTGTAGTACAGCTTGAAATCTTGGATGGTGATACCTCCAGGTGCTTTTTCATTGTACAGGATTGATTTAGCTATTCTGGGCTTTTTGTTGTTCCATATGAAGTTGAGTATAGCTTTTTCCAAGTCTATAAAGAATTGTGTTGGTATTTTGATAGGAATTGCATTGAATCTATATATTGCTTTTGGTAGAATAGCCATTTTTATTATGTTGATCCTACCTATCCATGAGCATGGGAGATCTTTCCATCTTCTAAATGCCTCTTCCATTTCTTTCTTCAAGGGCTTGAAGTTCTTGTTATATAGGTCCTTTACTTGCTTGATTAGAGTTATCCCCAGGTATTTTATATTGTTTGTGGCTATTGTGAAGGGGGTTGTTTCCCTTATTTCTTTTTCGGTATGCTTGTTTGTTGTATAAAGAAGGGCTTCTGATTTTTTTGAGTTAATTTTGTATCCAGCCACCTTGCTGAAGTTGTTTATCAGCTGTAAGAGTTCTTTGGTGGAGTTTTTGGGTCGCTTATGTATACTAACATATCATCTGCGAATAGGGATAATTTGACTTCTTCGTTTCCGATGTTTATCCCCTTGATGTCCTTTAGTTGTCTTATTGCTCTAGCAAGAACTTCAAGTACTATATTGAAGAGATATGGTGAAAGTGGGCATCCTTGTCTTGTCCCTGAGTTTAGAGGAAATGCTTCAAGCTTCTCTCCATTTAATTTGATGTTGACCACTGGCTTGCTGTATATTGCCTTTATTATTTCTAGGTATGGTCCTTGTATGCCCGTTCTCTCCAGGACTTTTAGCATGAAGGGGTGTTGGATTTTGTCAAATGCTTTTTCTGCATCTAGCGAGATTATCATGTGTTTTTTTTCTTTCATCTTGTTTATATGGTGAATTACATTGATAGAATTTTGTATATTGAACCATCCCTGAATTCCTGGGATGAAGCCTACTTGATCATGATTTATGATATTTTTTATGTGTTCTTGAATTCGGTTTGCTAGTATTTTATTAAGTATCTTTGCATCTATGTTCATGAGGGTGATTGGTCTGAAGTTCTCTTTCTTTGTTGGGTCTGTGTGTGGTTTAGGAATCAGAATGACAGTGGCCTCATAGAACGAGTTTGGCAGTGATCTTTCTGTTTCTATGTGGTGGAAGAGTTTGAAGAATAATGGTGTTAGCTCCTCTTTGAAAGTCCGGTAGAATTCTGTGCTAAAGCCATCTGGCCCTGTGATTTTTTTTGGTTGGGAGATTATTAATGACTGTTTCTATTCCCTTAGGGGTTATTGGGCTGTTTAAGCTGTTAATCTGATTTTGATTTAGTTTTGGTAGGTGGAATTTATCGAGGAAATTGTCCATTTCGCTTTGGTTTTCAGATTTGGTGGAGTATAGATTTTTAAAGTAGGATCCGAATATTTTCTGGATCTCCTCGATGTCTGTTGTTATTTCTCCCTTTTCATTTCTGATTTTGTTGATTTGGGTTCTTTCTCTTTGCCTTTTAGTTAATTTGGCTAGGGGTCTGCCTATTTTGTTGATTTTCTCGAAGAACCAACTCTTGGTTTCATTGATTCTTTGTATAGTTCTTTTTGATTCTAAGTTGTTGATTTCAGCCCTAAGTTTGATGATTTCCTGCCTTCTGCTCCTGTTGGGCGTGTTTGCTTCTTTTTTTTCCAATTCACCCAGCTTAGCTGTTAATTCACTAATATGAGCTGTCACAATTTTCTTTTTGAAAGCACTTAGTGCTATGAACTTTCCTTGTAGCACAGCTTTCAATGTATCCCATAGGTTTGGGTATGTTGTGTCTTCGTTGTCGTTGGATTTTAAGAAGTCTTTGATTTCCTTCTTTATTTCTTCCCTGACCCAGTGGTCTTCCAGTATGGAGCTGTTCAATTTCCATGTGTGTGTAGGCTTTCTGTTGATTCTTTTGCTGTTGAAGACCAGCTTTATTCCGTGGTGGTCTGATAAGATACAAGGTGTTATTTCAATTTTCTTGTATCTATTGAGACTATCTTTGTGTCCAACTATGTGGTCGATTTTGGAGAAGGTTCCGTGGGGTGCTGAGAAAAAGGTGTATTCCTTTGTGTTTGGGTGAAACGTTCTGTAGATGTCTGTTAGGTCCATTTGTTTCATGATCTCTGTTAGACTCAATATTTCTCTGTTTGGCCTCAGTCTTGATGATCTGTCCATTGTTGTGAGTGGGGTGTTGAAGTCTCCCAATACTAATGTGTTGTGATCGATGTGCGATTTAAGTTTTAGAAGTGTTTCTGTTACAAAAGTAGGTGCCTTTGTATTTGGGGCATAGATGTTCAGTATTGAGATTTCCTCTTGATGAATATTCCCTTTAATGAGTATATAATGCCCTTCTTTGTCTTTTTTCATTAACTTCAGTTGGAAGTCTGTTTTGTTTGATATTAGGATGGCTACTCCAGCTTGCTACCTGGGTCCATTTGCTTGGAAAACCTTTTCCCAGCCCTTTACTCTGAGGTAGTGACTATCTCTGGTAGTGAGATGTGTTTCTTGTATGCAGCAAAGGGACGGGTCTTGCTTGCGGATCCACTCTGTAAATCTGTGTCTTTTTATTGGGGAGTTGAGACCATTGATGTTGATGGATATTAGTGACCTGGGGTTGTTGTTTCCCATTAGTTTGGTATAGGTGATGGTCCTGTGTCTCTTTTTGTTTAGTTGCTGAGGGGTTTTCTATTCCCATTGTTTTCTTGGGTGAAGTTTTCTTCTCTGGGATGGAATTTTCCTTCTAGGTTTCTCTGTAGGGCTGGGTTTGTGGGTAGATATTGTTTAAATTTGATTTTGTCATGGAATATCTTGTTTTCTCCATCTATGTTGATAGAGAGTTTTGCTGGGTATAGTAGTCTGTCTGGGCACCTATGATCTCTCAGGACTTGTAGGATATCTGTCCAGGCCCTTCTAGCTTTTAAAGTTTCTGAGGAGAAGTCAGGTGTAATTCTGATGGGTTTGCCATTGTATGTGACGACCTTTTTCTCTTACAGCTTTTAATATCCTTTCTTTGTTCTGTACATTTGGTGTTTCAATTATTATGTGGCGAGAGGAGTTTCTTTTCTGATCTAATCTGTTCGGTGTTCTGTAAGCCTCTAGGATTTTTGTTGGCATCTCTTTTTTCAGGTTTGGGAAGTTTTCTTCTATGACTTTGTTGAAGATATTTCCTGGACCTTGGAGTCGGGAGTCTTCTCTTTCCTCTATGCCTATGATTCTTAGGTTTCCGTCTTTTCATTGAGTCCTTGATTTCTTGGATGTTGTGGGTGAGAGATTTTTTAGCCTTCTCATTTTCTTTGTTTGTTGTACTGATTTCTTCCACTGAATCTTCCATGCCTGAGATCCTGTCTTCCATCTCTTGCATCCTATTGTTGATACTTGCATCCGTAGTTCCTGTTCTTTTCCCTTGGTTCTCCACTTCCTCTTTTAACTCTGACTGTGTTTTCTTTATTGTTTCTATTTCTATTTTCATGTCTTGTATGGTATTGTTAGTTTTGTACATTTCCTTCTCCAGCTTACTTGTTTTTGTCTGAAAATCTTTCATTGCTTTGTCTTTTTCCTGTTCAAGCTCTTTCACCTTGGCTTGGAGTTCTTTAATGGTATTGTTCATTGTTTTGTCTTGTAAAATTGTGGCTTCTTTGAATACCTTCATAGATTTAAGTTCTTCTTGCAGGGACTCTATCACTTTCCGTAATGCAGAATTGTCATCCTTTTCATGTGTTACTGTTGATGTGAGGTCATCCGAATTGGATGAGCTAGGATAATTCTGCTTTGTTGGAGTCATATTTACTTGATTTCTATTTTTTCTTGGACCTTTGGCCATATGGATGCATTTAGCTGTCTGTTTTTGTCGTTTTCTGTGTTTGGATCCACAGGGGATGTTTTGGTGAAGGAGTCGAATTGCTTGGCTCTCTGTCATTGCTTACAGGGTGATCACAGGGTCACTGTGGTTTTAATAGCCTGAATTGTTGTGAGCTGGTGCAGCCTATTCCCAGGTAGTGAGTAATGGTCCGGGATTGTTTCACTGCTCCCAGTTCAGACTTCTCTATTTTGCACACTGAGTGATCAGCCTTCAGTGGTTCTGATGGTATGGACCTGTTTGCCCAGGCACAGATTCTGTGGGCTTTGTTTGTCGTCACGGAGGCTGACAGGGCCCGGCTCCACACCTAATGTGTCTGGGTTTACCTGAATACAGCTATGGTCCCCTGGCTTCTGGTTACCCACTAGGCTTCTCAGCCACAGGCCTGGCCGCTTCCCTCCCTATCTGCTCCACCGTGGGTGGGCGGACCTTCGGCCCCTCCCGCCTTCTGAACCGGCCTCCCTTCCTAGCTGCTTTGCCGTGGGTGGGCGGAGCTTCGGCTCCTCCTGCCATCAGAGCCGGCCTCCCGCCCTAGGTGCTTTGCGTTGGGTGCTCCGGGCAACAGCCCCACCCACCAGAGCCCGCTTCCTTCCCCAACTGCTCTGCCCGCTCACCTCCTGCTCTGGCTCGAGCGGCTGCGGATCACCCGCTGAGTGCCCTTTTTCTTCCTTGTTAAGACTTCAACTATTCTGCAAAATTTCCTAAGTAGTTATAAGGTCTTCCTGAGGTGTGGGAAGCCCAGTAGGCTAGTGGGCAATCGCCATGTGGCCTTTGATTCTGCCTGCTGTGTGTTGGGATCCATCTTACCAGGCGCCTCTCCAAATGGGAGTTCCCGAATCCCGGATTTAGTGGCTTCCGTGTCTGCGAGAGATGGGGGGAGAGCCTTGCCCTGGGACTTTTAACAGTCCCTTGGGAGCTGTGCGTGTTCCCAGAGGAGCCAGACCCTCCGGTTTTTTGCACAGTGTCCCACAACTCTGTGTTTTCTATGGCTCCTCTCTCCCACATTCAAAAATGCGTCTGTGCAGTTCGCCGCCATCTTCAAATTATACTAACTTTAAAACCATATATAATATATGATCTTCACCTGTCATGGATCCTACTGAGCAATAGCACAGCAGGACTTATGTCTCCCTCTGCACTGTAACTAAGTCCTCACTGATGGACATGTCCTCATCATCTCTATTTCCCGCTCTTCCTCTCCTGAGGGCTCTGCTCATCATCATGCTGCTCTCAGCTTCCATGAGTCTACATTGTAAATTACACATGTGAGTGAGCTCAGTTTTGACATCTGACTTATTTAACTAAATATAACGACCTCCATCTTGTTTCACCCATTTTGGTATAAATAAAGGATTTTATTCTTTTTGTGTGGCCAAATAGCATTCCATTATTTCTACCATATTTTCTTTATCTACTCATCAGATGATAGACATTTAGGTTGTTTCCATTTCTTGGCCATTGTGAATATTGCTAGAATAAACATGAAAGTGTGGAATTAACTTCCTTAGTCAGTGTGAAATGGCTGGATGGTCTTTTCTTTTTTTTTTAATTTCATGGTACGGCCATATTTTTCAGTTGCTGTGCTGTTTATATTCCCACAGGCAGTGTGCAGGAGTTCCCTTTTCTCCTCAGCAGCAGCACTTGCTGTCTTTTATGTGTCAGGATTGTTCTTGCAACATCTTCCTGTGGTTTTGACATGTGTTTCTCAGATGATGATTAGCATTACTTTTTTCATGCTCTTGTTGGCCATTTGTATGTCTTCCTTCAGAAATGCCTATTTAGATTTATTTGACACCCTTTTTTTTAGAGTTTATTATCAATGAATTGCTTGAATTCCTTTTTTGTTCCAATTATTAACTCATTGTCAGAAAAGCAGTTTGCAAATATTCCTCTCATCTTCTAGACTGTTCACTCTGATGTTTCACTCGAAGGGCAGGCCACATTGATTTTGATGAAATCTATTTGTCTACTTTTGCTTTTGCTTTCTCCCTGCCTCCCCCTTCCCCCTCTGCCTGTGGTCTCCCTCGTTCTCTTCTTCTCTACTTAGTGTGGAACCCAGAGCCTCACCTGTGCCAAGCAAACACTTGTACCAGTAAATTATATTTTACAACTTTTGACACAGGATCCTGCAAGTTGTAGGCCAACCTGGGCAACTCAGCAGGATCCTCTTTATTAGCCTCTCTCCTAAGAAGCTGAGATTATAGGTCTGTACCATCACATCAGGCCCCTGTGCCTTTAAATGCACTTTTCTTAATGCATCCTTTCTGTATTACCGCCGGATCTAATAATAAGCACGGTAATTTGATGCTTCCACTAGAGACTCTGACTCCAGGAAAAAAAAGCTTTATGGTAGTTAGGTCCCACTCAGGGCCCCAAGACTTACACAGTCTGTAATTACTTACCTATCTTTTATTAAGAGATGTAATAGACTATAGTAACTGAGTCTGGGCTTTGAAGAGAGCCAGTCCTGTTTAGATCTTGCTTCTCCTGCCCCCTATGACCCTATGACCTCTCCGTACTCTCCTTTCCCAATGGTAAGCAATATGAATAAGACAGCCCCTGATCTAAGGCATTCACACTGTAGTTGTGGGAAACTCACAATAAAAACAATAAAAAGACACAATATATGTCACATAGTAGACTCCTTTTTCCCAGCTTTGAATCTGGGTTTGGCCTTGTGATAGAAGGAGACAGAAACTTCACTGACCCAGTTCTGGGCATGAACCCCTGGCGTCTGACTTTCCAAGTGCTTTCTGTACTTCACTGTTAACCTGAGTAGGTGACAATCTCAGCAGGATGAAAATATGGGAGGTGAGCTAAATTTAGACAGGATTATCCAGTCTCTATCTGGTTCCAGATGTGTGAATGGTTGTTGGTTAAGCTACTGAGCTGGGGTGATTGACACGAACTGCTGCTTGTCTGTTAATGTTTTCCCTAAGCCCTTTGTGCCCATGGCACATTTAATCCTTGAAGCAGTCTGAAGGTGGGTACTGGGAACACTTAATGAATGGAAATCATCTAATGTGCAATAAAAAACATTAAAGTCTTGCTTGCGGGCAAAACTTGAAATAAAGCAAATGTCAGCATCTCCTCTCTATCTCTACCACTCAACTCTTGTCAAGAATCAAGAGGTTTCAAGGTGCTATGACTGCCAGAGTCAGGTCAAATGCATCATTAAATGTCAGTCTGCTGATAGACATGCTTGGAGCTTTTAATATGGATTATTTTAAATATCTGAGTTTGTAAGAAATCAAATCTTGTTAAATCCCTCATATAAAAAGCACCTGCTTCCAGCTGGAGTGATGACTCAGCAGTTAAGAGCCCTGACTGCCCTTGAAAGGGCCCTGGGGGCAGTTCCTAGCAGCTCACACTCAATTGTAACTCCAGCCCCAGGGGAACTAGCACCCACTTTCTGGCCCCAAGGGCACTTGCACTCACATGGACATACCATTACCACTCCACACAGATGTAATTAAAAGTGTCTTTTAAGGGTCCTGCTTGTGTCATCATTCTCACATCCAATTAATGGAAAAGGAAAATAGACTTGGGGAGGGGAGCTTGATTACAGTTATTCAGAGTGCAGGAAGCAAAAGCAATGCCAAATGCAGTCAGGAAATGCCACCACAGGTGATTCTAGTCAATTCTTGGCTCAGGCTTAGTGGGTTAGCGTATGTTTAGGACTAAGGTGCCCTCCATTCTCAACAGATCCCTGAATTTCTACTGACTTGGCCCTCCATTTGGCACAGTCTCTCTGGCCCTTGATATTTCAGTTCACACTCGTCAGCACTGTCCCTCTTGAACCTCTGTATCCCGACCTCCCGGTTTCTGCCTTGCTTAGTTTTTTTGTTTTAAAATGAGATGATTTTGTTTCTCTTTAACCTTTTAATTAATTAGTATGTGTTTGTTCCTTAGAAAACAAATTGCAAGGTTCAATTCCCTCCTGCACAGGGACTGAATTCAGGCAGCAGGGTTGGCAGCAAGTGACTTTATCTGCTGATCCATCTCATAGACCCCCTCGCCTAGTGTCTTTACAGCTTTTGATCCATTGCTCCATTCACCACCCAAGCTGTGTCTCAACCTTTGTGTCTCATCATGTCTGCTTTGTGGCCTGTAGAACTGTGGCCTAGAGAATTTGGTTACCCAAGGTCATAAAAACACACAGTTCTGCAGTCAATTCCTGGCCCTCTGTTGCCCTCTAGTGAACTTTTGATTTCAGGCTTCCTGTACTTGATATGTTTTGACACACCATGCTGGAAGCCGCTATTGTTTCCAACAGTTCAAAGGATGTAGGTAGTAACTAAATTTCATCTCTGACTCATTTTAGCCTCCTTCATAATATTAAGGCACGTGTTTGAAGGATTCCTCATCATTTAAGCAAAAGATGTGAGGCAATCAACAACAACTGTTTCAGAGGACCTGGGGGAAAAGTCAACTCTTCTAGCAGATTCTTCTAAGTGTTAAGAAGCCAATGAATAAATCACTCAACAAACATCAACCAAGCACATCCAAGTATTGTACACTTTCCATATAATGGAGTCTGGGTGGAAGGACATGTCCAACTCGTACATTGTATGTCAAAAGACGACGGTACTATTGTTATCATTAAAGAGTAAAGAGACAACCACTTCTATGACTTATGGGAAGAGGAAAAATTCTAACCACAAGCCAGCCCATTATCTGCACAATCCTGGCTTGGTTAATTGCCATAAGGTCAGAGAAGTCACAGCCAGTGAGTCAGAGAATGCAAGACTCCTGGTGACTCAGGTTTTTTTTTTTAATGTTTATTTATTACTCCAGGTTACATCTCCATCACAGTGCCCTCTTTCTACCCTGCCCAGTCCCTCCCTCCTACCCTCTACCCCCTATCCCTTCCATCCCACTCCTCCAAAGTGGAGTGTCCCTACATATCAGTCCCCGGCCCCAGTTCAGCAGTCATATGAAGGCCAAGAGCCTCCTCATGCACTGGGAGCCTACAAGGCAGCACCACTAGGGCAAAGTGTTTCATTGACAGGTAACAAAGTCTATGTCCATGTTCCCTTTGGTGTGTTGGTTGTAGTAGAGTTATCCTGTACTATATGGCTAAAATCTGACTATAAGTGAATAGATGCCATGTGCATCCTTCTGAGTCTGGGTTAGCTCACTCAGGATGAGCTTCTCTAGTTCCACCCATTTGGCTGCAAATTGCATGATTTCATTGTTTCTGATGGCTGAGTAGTATTCCATTGTGTAGGTGTACCACAGTTTTTATATCCATTCCTCAGTGTAGGGACATCTGGGTTGTTTCCAGTTTCTAGCTATTACAAATAAGGCTGCTATGAACATAGATGAGGAAAGTTCCTTGTAGCTTGATGAGGAATCATTTGGATGTATACCCAGAAGTGGTATGGCTGGGTCTTCACTGGTAACTCAGGTTCTACAGCAATGAGCAAGCTCATTTTCCACAGCAAAATCTCAAACAAGTAGTAGCATCTCGAGGCTAAGGGTAACATGCTAGTAAGATTGCAGCCAAAATAGACTCTCCCAGTGAGGGATTGTGACAAAGGGCTCTGGTTTATGATCTGGCTCCACATGCCTTGCACTCACCAAAGTGGGAGATTTGTGCCTATTGGTGTATTTGAGATGTCCAGGCTTTGTTATCCATAAAGCATTTGTGGTAACAATGTTTCTATTTTTTTAATGTTCGTTAACCAGTTTGTGAATATGTAGCCTCTGATTTCAAGTAGGAACTTAACTAACATCAACATTCTAAAGTTTGAAGTTGTTTTTGTTTATTTGTGATTTGTTTGTTTTTGAAAAAAGGTCTCACTATGTATTTTAAGCAGGCCTCAAACTCATAATCCTCCTGCCTCAGCCTGCCAAGTGCTGGGACTATAGACTGAAACCAACCCAAAAGTTATCTGCCTTTTACACAGCTGTAACAGCTACAGGCAGAGCTGACAGCCTGAAGGAACTCACACTGCTTGTTTTGAGACAGGGTCTCCTGTAATGCTGTAAGGATTAGAATCATCATGTAGCTGAGGATGACCTTGAATTCCTGATCCTCCAGCTTCGACTTCCCAGATGCTACTGTACATCACCATGCCTGGATAAACTAACCGGAAGACAGTTGAGCCGTATGTGGAGCACTGCCTGGGTGAGGTCAGCTCTCCACCAATACTTCCATGTGGCTGAACTCAGTTTTTTTCTGCCATTCCCAGTCCTTAGATCTGGGGCCTCCTAAGGAGAGTAATCAAACCAGCATGGGACCATGACTCACTAACACAACCAGTGCATCCAGTGTACCTATGGGCCTGGGTCTTTTAGCTAGCCCTGTTCCTGGAAGGAAGTCAGAGTGGGTGGGCAGCCCCCCTCCCCCCTCCATCATGCCTAGGAGCTCAGAGCTCTTTTCTGAAAGGACACAACAGATCAGGGTATTTCTTTGCCTGACTGGGAGGGGTGAGAGTGGACCTAGGGTGGTGTGGTCTCTACCTTCTTTTTTCTTAATGCTCCCCTATTGAGGCTAATGGGATGGGGCCCAGCTAGGTTTTGTTGGCCTGAATATCATTCATGTAAGAATATTGGCAGAGACATCATCCTGTTGATTGCTGTAGGCTTCAGTACAGCAAGCAAGGGTTTACTCTGTTGCTGCTCTTTAGATCCTTCAGTATTCTAGTTCCTATCAGGTAGCAGTTAAGTGGGTGGTCAGAGGGCAACCATAGGCATGCTTAAAATATTTGTCTTAATTTTATATGTGTGTTTGCCTTCATGTATTTAGGTGTAGCAGTTGTATACAATGCCCACGGAGGCCAGAAGAGGGCATCAGATTCCCTGGGCTAAGAGTTACAAGCAGTTGTGGGCCACTGTGTGGGTGCTGGAAATCAAACCTGGGTACTTTGTAAGAGTAGCTATTACTCTTAACCACTGATCCTTTCTCCAGTCCCAGAAACACACTTTAAAAATTAAAACAACTACCCTTCCTTTTGCCCTCACCACCATTGACCGACAGGAGATATGGCACAGAAGGGGTCACAAGAGCAGGAGAGCTGTCCCTGCCCCTCACATGCTGCAGCACTCTGGAAAGCAAGCCCTGCACCTTTCCATAGTAGAACTGGCCATGCAAGTGGGGGATGCAGGTCCAGAACCAGGGCTTTGAGTTGGCCCACCCCAACATCTACCCCATGGATGAACTGCTAGAGTGCAAGAAGAGGCCAGTTCCACAAACCAGGACTGCAGATCTCCATGACAGGACATGTCACAGGCTTATCTGAGAGGTGTTTCAGTTAGGTTCCAGTACTGACAGAGTAGTGGAAACCAGAGGCCTCGTACCAGACCTAGGAGTTATTATAATGAACATTTGCAAGCAGAATGTGTGGACAAAGGGGAATATTGTGGGACATACTGAGGTACACTGCAGATTCCACAATGAGCTGTTATTTTTTTTAGGCTGGGACAGATTTCAAGGGTGGAGGGTGAGTCTGGGGGGGAAGATGGGAGATGGGAGAGAACGGGGTGCATGATGTGAAATTCACAAAACAAAATTTTTTCAATAAAAAAATTAAAACAAAAAATTCCCATTTCCTTCCAACAGCCACCAGGAAATGCAGAATCCTCTGAGGAGCTTGTAGGTTGCTTTTAACTGGAGAAACCTCAGAAGCACAGTTAAGTTTGACAGCCCCTGCCTGATCTAGAGGTCTATACTACAGGCATAGGAGCTGTTCTTCTAAAAGCATGATTACCAGTGCTGATAGGAAGGCTTAGTGGGTAATAGTGTCTGCTGCCAAGCCTGGCAACCTGAGTTCTATCCTTGGGACCTACATGGTGGGCAGAGAACTGAGTGTTGTAAACTATCCTCTGACTTTCACACACACACACACACACACACACACACACTAAATGTAATTAAGATAATAACTACTGAAAATGTTCTCTCAGTTGGTATAATTTAGGCATGAAATACACAGAGGATATATCCACAAAGCATCCAGTGTGTGCATTGCTACTGATTGCCATGATGGGAGCCATGATGGGATCTGAAAGAACATGTTTCCAGGTTACTGGAGAAGGGAACACTCAAACCTCAATATCTTCCACCATGTAGTGTACTAGTCTAACACACAGTAGGGTTTCTTTCTGCTGGTCATATATATGTATGTATATATACATATATGTATATGTATTATATAGATACTATGTTCATTTCATTGGCAATGCAAGCAAGCTGCACAAAATGAAATTGTGTTTAGAAATGTATTGTTTGTATTCACAGATTTATACAAGTTCAGTTTACTTGTAAGTTCCCATTTGTTCCAGCTTTTCCTTCTGTGTTCATAGTTGGGTACCAATAGCTTGTCTAACTGATTGCACTCCTGATTGCCTAATTCTAGTCATTGTCATTTTTGGCAGTAAAATCCCAAGCTAGGAGTCCTTTCACACTGACACAGCCATGTTAAATTAGCTGAGAAGAATCTCAGAATGTTGGATTATTTTTATAACTGGAGCCAAATATATATCATCAAAGACCACATAGAACATCTTTATGCATCCATTCCAGGGAAACCTTGTTTGGGTAGTCTTGCTGCACCATTCTGTTTTTTTAAAATTATTATTATAATGTTTATTTATTACATCAAGATACATCTCCATCATAGTGCCTTCTTTCCACCCCTCCCGGTTCCACCCTCCCACTCTCTCCTCCCTCTCCCACCCATCCCACTCCTCTGATGTGGAGTGTCCCTACAAATCAGCCCACCTCAGTTCAACAGTCATATGAGGGCTAAGAGCTTCCTCTTGCTCTGGGGGCCTACATGATAGCATCCCGAGGGCAAATTATCCCATTTATAGGTAACAAAGTCTATGTTCCTGTTCCCTTTGGTGCATTGGTTGTAGTATAGTTATCCTATACTATATGGCTAAAATCCAATTATAAGTGAAAAGATGCCATGTGTATCTTTCTGAGTCTGGGTTAGCTCACTCAGGATGAGCTTTTCTAGTTCTCATTTGGCTGCGAATTGCATGATCTGGCGATATCATAGAAAACTTGGAATAGCTCTGCCTTGGGACCCAGCCATATTACTTCTGGGTATACATCCAAATGATTCCTCACCAAATCACAAGGACGTTTCCTCATCTATGTTCATAGCAGCCTTATTTGTAATAGCTATGAATGGGAAACAACCCAGATGTCCCTCATCTGACAAATGGATAAAAAAAATTGTGGTACATTTACACAATGGAATACTACTCAGCTATCAGAAACACTCTGGTTTTTTGGATGGTGTGTTTCTCTTCCATGTATGCACCAATGCATGTGCAGAGGCCTCTAGGGATGCCTATGACATGGCAGAAACCCAGAAAAGACCAAGAGGTTTCTGCCTTCAGATAGAGCTGGCTCTAGGGTTCAAGTGAGTATGTTAGGCAGTCTCCAAAGTAGTTCTTGACCTTTGTCTCCTGTGTTCACACCTTACATAACATTACCTAAGAGCTGTTATTACACCGTGACCACTAACAGTCTTAGCACCTCAGTGCTCACTGGCTCAGAGGTGCTATTTTATTTTCACCCTTCACTACCAAGCTTTGTTTTGTTTTCTGCTGCTGACATCATGACACACAGATGCTAATCAAGTGTTGGCAGGTGCCACCCAGCTGCTCCCATTGGTCCTCAAATTTGGACTATTTCTCTGCTCCCTGGCCACTTTCCAGCTGGGCTGATGGAATGTCACAGCCTAGATTAGGGCTATAGAGTTAGTCTTGGCTGTTTAGCAGACATCTTGATCTGGGCTCTCTGAGCCATTCTTATTAAATTTGATGAGAATTTTAGTGCCTGAAGCACTAGAATGTAGAACCACTAAACAGCTACATATACTATTGTTCTTTCCAGGAGCACAGTCATTGTTCTTTTTTTAAAAAATAAATTGTAGCTAAAAGTAATATTTTACTATCCCTCATCAAATGGGAAGATGTTTGTAGAAAGCAGATGTGAACACAATGCTGTGGTTAATTAGTTTGCCCTCTTCTAAGCCAGATGGAGAGTAGCCACATCACTGCAGGTATTGATCTTATGAAGAATGTAGATGCTCTTGTGTGGTGTGGTGGTGTGTGTGTATGTGTGTGTATCTTTAGGTAAGCTGTTGACTCCATCCTTTTGGTCTGCATGATCCCACTGAATGTTGGTGACTGTACACTCAGCTTCTCACCAGTGTCCATGGAATCATTGTATTATTGTTTGTTGATCTATTCATTTTGTCTGCCTAATTTATTATTATTATTATTATTGTTGTTGTTGTTATTGTCATCAGTTATGAAGATGTGGATGTGAATGTGGGCTTCTCTGTGCCATGGCATTCCTGTGAAGGTTTGAGGACAACTTTTGAGAGCTGGTTCTATCCTTCCACAATAGCGTCTGAGGGTGGAATCCGAGTCATCGGGCTGCTGTGGGAAGTGCTTTCACCCAGTGAACCATCTCACTAGTCCTCATTCAAGTCTATTAGTCATTTCCTTTGTCCAGTAAGTCACCTGGATGGGCACTCTGTTTGATGAAGAATTTGCTCAGTGGAGCAGGCCATCCATTCATCTCTCAGGACACTCAGAGAACCGAGTCTAGAGACTGGTGCCATGCTGGTAGAGACCTGCTTTGGATAATTAATTAGTCCGTGCTGATTATTTAGTCAACTACAATGTTTTTAATTGTTCTAATCTTCAACCCATATAACTTCATGTTCTCCTGTGAATGTTGAGAAAGCCACTTTTGTTTAAGAGCTTTATTACAATTCATAGTTTATATTTGTTCTACATTATTATGACTATCAAAAAAAAAAAAAGAAAATGAAAGCTCTTGCCATTTCTGCATTATTGGCTACCTCAAGTGTGGGCAGCAGGGCTGAGTGCCAGGTCCTTCATGATTGCTGGTGTGTGCGTGTTCCTGGTGTCTCATGCTTGTGCCAACAACTAGTCTTGTTAGAAGCAGTTTTTGGTAAATTTTCTGAGGGTAAAACTGTGTCTTGTTATGAGAACTCCCCATTTGCTATAAAGTGGAGAATACCTTCATACTTATTGACAATTAGAGCACTCATTTCTGACTTGAATATTCTTAGCTCATTTTTCTGAACTTTGATTTTGTAAATAGTGTGCCTTTAAGATATCTCTCTCTATATATATATGTGTGTGTGTGTGTGTGTGTGTGTGTGTGTGTGTGTGTGTGTGTGTAAGTTGAGTAGTTGTATTTAAAAATGATTGCAGAATATTTCATTTAATGGAAATTACTTTGTAGTGGTCTGAATGAGAAATGTCCCTCACAGGCTCATGTATTTAAAAATGAGTTGCCAGTAGGTGCTGCTGTTTAGTATGTTTGCTAACCCTGAGGAGGTGGAGATTCACTGAAGGGCAGGGCTTTGAGGGTTTACAGCCTTGCCCCCACATCCTGTTTCCTCTCTCTGCCTTTTGTTTGTGGATAAAAGGTGCTTGTTCAGCCCTGTCCTATCCTGCCCCCGTCTTCCCTGACTGTTGCCACCCCCCTTCTGCAAGATGGACTCTCTCTCTCTGGAAGTGTAAACCAAAATAAATCCCTTCTCCTCTAAACTGCTGTTTGCTGAAGTATTCTACCACAGCAATAGTAACTAATGCAAACAAGATTTGTTTAATCAGGTATTTGTTCCAGTCTTTACTCATCTTTTATACAAATATTGCTTTACTTGATGTGATTTGGTGGGTATAGGCACAGACAAATTTCTTTGTAAGAGAGAAATTATAAATCAAAAAGTACATTAGTTTTATGTTTCATGAGATATTGTTGAACATTTCTGAAATGTTCATGCTCTCCTACAGGCAAATGTCACATCTGCTGTTATTCTGTGTCAGGAACGAGCTATTTGTGCTCTCCAAGTAGCACCTGTGTAACTAACTGTTCCTAAGGTTTTCTGCTAGTGTAACAAAACTCCTGAAGGTGGAAATTTCACAAAGAATACCCGTCTATTCAGCCTTCAGTTTGGAGACTGAAAAGCCAGGATTCTTTGTCTTCTGATCTGGACCTCATGGCACCACCACAGCGAAAATATCCGTGAAAGAAATCACTTCAGAGACCAGAGGTTTGGAAGAGCCAAGGCCAACTTGCTCTTTTTATAGCCAGAAACCCAGAGCTGCGTCCATCCCTTCTGAGGGCAGCATCCTTTGACCCATCACCTTCCAGTGCACCCAAAGCTCTGACAGGTTCCACAGCTTCGAGCCCAGCACGCTGGAGACTGAGCTTCCAGCACACGCGCTGTGGAGGGCGCTCCTGAACAGTATCCAACTGCAACTCTGCCCACTGTCCTCCTCTTTCCCTCTCATCTCACAAGCACACAGGTGAGGGTGTCCTCTGCTGCCTAACTTGCCTCTGAACTTTGGGGGAAATTTTTTGGTTTTATTTGTTTCAAAAAAAATATTTGTTCTCCTTTCTGTTGGGTTAGATGTGGGTTTCTAAGCAGGACTTCTTTGGGGATCAAAAACCTGGATGAAGAAGGCTGCCTAGAAATTTAAAGTCAGTTACATGGCTTAGCTTGGGCATGCTATTCCCTACGAGGAGAGTGTGCCCCAGCTAGTTCTGGTTCACAACAACATTCCTGGTGCCTGATGGGAATTGGGTCTACATCTCAGTATGACCACACTGGCTGACCCCCAGGATCTGAGAGTGAGAAAGACATGCCCACATGATACACCACTGAGAGTTTAGGTTTGGTTTGTTACTCAGCATGGTCAAAAGATTGATGCATGAAAGCTACTTACTCATTTTTGTAGTACTGGGGATTGAACCATGTGCCTGGTAGGCAAGAATCTTACCACTGAACCATACCCAAAGATTTTTTCACATTAAAAAATTTAATTAATTAATTATGTATACAGTGTTCTGCCTAAAGGCCAGAAGAGGGCATCAGATTTCATTATAGATGGTCAGAGCCACCCTGTGGGTTTTGGGAATTGAACTCAGGACCTCAGGAAGAGCAGCCAGTGAGTGCTCCTAACCTCGGAGCCATCTCACCTGCCCATCTTTTTGCATTTTAAATTTTGAGACAGGGGCTCGCCAACCTGTTCCTCCTGGCCTTGTACTTGCTCTGTATCTGAGACAGACCTCAAACTTGTGATCCTCCTGCCTTAGCCTTTTGAGTAGCTGGAATTTCAGGACTGTCCCACCAGATTCAACATCACTGTTGTATTTTTAAATATATATATATTTATATATATATTTAAAAATCCTCTATAACAATTACAAATTCTAGGTATATCTATATAGATATAGAGGATTTCATGCTTTTTCTTTTCTTGTTAGATTAGTTACTGCTTTATTCTCATATTCATAGAGCCCCCTTTTCCTTTCTAAGTAATGTGGGTTGTCAACCCACTGTGTGCCCATTCTTACTCTGCTAGCTAGCTTTTTGGTACTTGACACAAACTAGAGTCCTCTGAAAGGAAATCTCAACGGAGAAAATCTGGCTGTAGGCAAGACTGTAGAGCATTTTCTTAATTAGTGATTAATGGGGGAGCGCCCAACGCATTGTGGGCTGTTTGACCCCTGCGTTAGTGGTTGAGGGCGCTATAAGAGAACAGGCTGAGCAAGCCTCAAGAAGCCTGCCAGTAAGTGGCACTCCTTCATGGCCTATGCATAGCTCCTGGCTCCAGGTTCCCACCCAACTTGTGTCCTTGCACTGACTTCCTTCTATGATGAACAGTGATGTGGAATTGTTAGAAAAATAAGCTCTTTCTGTTGGCCATTGTGTTTTATCATAGGAATAGAAATCCTAAGACACCTACTTTTACCTATATTTCTATATACTCACTTAAAATAACAAACACAGTAGGGTCGAGGTATGTAACAGCCAATAATACCACATAGTCAGAGTGAGCCAATTAGTTGAAACATCCAATACTACTATATCAGTGTGTGCTAACACACACACCACACAAACGATTCTGTCATTTTGTACTTTCAAAAATGGCACACTCTATCAACATTGTTACTTTCTTTTTATTCTTACACAGCAATACCTCATGCCTTAAATTCCAACTGTGATCTGGATTTCTTATTTCTCTTAGTTGCTGTGTGAAGCCATATCAACCCAGCCTGTTGTGTCAGTATTCAGTCCGCAGCACTGTGTTAATAGCCCTTTTCTCTACCGCCCTTCTGTTGCCAGGTGTTCTAAGAGTAACAATTGTGTGCATGTGTCAGCCTTTATGGATGCTCTGTCCTGAGGGCATCCGGTCCCGGGGTGGTGGGCTGAACAAGGTGTGGTACGTCATGGATGCTTTGTCCCGAGGGTATCCGGTCCTATGGGTGGTGGGCTGAACAAGGTGTGGTATGTCATGGATGCTCTGTCCCGAGGGCATCTGGTCCCAGGGGTGGTGGGCTGAACGAGGTGTGGTACATTTTGCTACATGGCGCCATCTTCTCTGAGTTCTGTGACAGTTTACGTTTTTACACCTAGAGCATTTAAGGAAATAGTTCCCTCCACCACTCACTTAGGAGTAAGTGGCTTTCTGATTTTTGTCAACTATACAGGCAAAAATAATACTCTATTTTCTGAAACTGAGAACCTGACCACCTTGCATATTGGCTGTTGGGATCTTGGTATCTTTGCTCCTTTCTGTTGTGCTATATCCCATATCTAGGAGCCTTTTGCACATTGCAGACACAGATCTTAATTGCGCATTGAGCTTTTTTCTTAGTTTAATATTTGTTCACTGATTTGGTTTAGGTTGTTGCTTGCTATTCCAAGACTGTGGCCGCCCAGCTCTCATGTCTCCACACCTCTCCCTTAATCTTCCCTCCTCTCTCTTCCTTTCTTTTCCATCCACCTCATGTGCCTGCTTTTCTTCCTCGTTGTTTTGCTCACTCCCCTCCTGCATCTCATCCGCCTTATCTCTGCTCGTCTCTAGCTCCTTGTACTGATTTTAAGTGCAGACAGGTCTGCTTGCGTCATCTGTACAGCCGTGAAAGACGGAAGTTGACTAGGAGCAGCACAAAGAGGCACCCACGTTGTGTTCTTGGAATTGGGTTGAGACTTTGAGAAGGTTTCCCTTTTAATGCAGAACTCCTAGACCCCCTGCACAGCCCGACCCCACAGGTCTGGTGTGGGATGCAGATTGGGGGAGGTATGTGTACAGGATATTCCAGTACACAATGAAGGCCGGCAGCCTGTAAGTTAGGGTTGGAACAGGGAACAGGACTATCAATCCCTAGTGTCCATAGCTTGCTTAGCAGACTAGAAGACAGGTTGTTGAAGTCCCAGATAACCTGCTCCAACAGCTGTTCAGCCCAGTGCAGCACAGCCTGAGCCTGTAATAGAGCAGAAGCAGGTCCAGAAATAGATCTGTCTGCAGGGCCTGTGCAAATGGCAGCACAAGTGAAGTACTCAAAATGACCAGAAGGTGGCAGTGTGGTCCTGTGATACTCAGGCGACCTGAGGGCACAGATGCCAAATTCAGACTGTGGCAAGCTGAGAGTTGTGAAGGACTTAACCACATTAGCAACTCCTGACCCACAGAACCTGGCCCTCTGATGATTAAGTTCTCCCAGCATTTATTGAAATGTGGTATTTCATGTCAAATACTGTCCTGTGTGTTCTCATTTAATCTTCATGGAAGCCCCAGGTTGGCAAATTATTTTTCATCTACCAAACAGGGAAGGTGATTTCTTTGTATTCAGCTATAGTTACTCTATGCATGGAATAGTTATTTGATTCTTAGCATATTAGTGCAGTAAACACTTTTCCCTAGTCTATCCATGCTGGTTACTCTTTACCTGTCCCCCTGTTCCCACCCCTTCCAGGGTCAGTGACAATAACTGAGTCAAGAAGACCTAGAGCCCACAGTTCTTTGCATTTTAACAGGTCACCAAGGTAGCAGAAAATGATTGGACGTTGATGACATAAAGGACTTAGGTGGCCTGTGACATACAGCTAGGCCAAAGGGTCACACTGAAAGTCGGTGAACCCAGTGCACGATCTTACTTGGTTAATGTGACATTATTGAACGATTTACTGCAGCATTTTTCTGAGGGACATTGCTTTGCAGTTTCTTATTGTTAAAGTTCCTTTCCTTTGTGTCTTCATGCTTCCCTTGCCCATATGCCCAGTTGGCATCTTCCAAAGGACTGTGCCAGGCTGGTGGCAACTGAGAGAGGAGAGCATCCCAACTCATCTTCTTTCTCTGGCTTTGGTTCCATCAGGTGTCTCCATTATCATCACACTGGCCACTGTAGCCCAGGTCCTCATACCTATGCTGGGTCCATCCATCCATCCACCCACCCATCCACTCTGATGCTTCCAGCACCCAGCCAAGGCTTGAGTTTCCCAAGGCTAAATTTAACCCGCAGCTGCTTCATGAGATGCTGGGTATTTTCAGTGAGGAGTCTAGGGCGGCTGAGCTGCAAGCCTCTGAGGGCTGCTGGCCAGGGCTTTGAGTTGAGCTCAGTATCCAAGCTGTTCTGAGAACTTGTTTCTTCCCCTTCTTCCTTTTTAATTTTTTAAAAAGATTGTAATTATATCATTATCCCCCTTCCCTTCCCACCCTCTAAATCCTCTCATATACATCCCCCCAAAGATGGAGAGAGCAACAGCCAAGATGCAAAGAATCAAGTGAGTTAGGAAGAATGATTCTGTCCTACCCCCAGGGCACTATGCAAGCATTTGTTCAATGGTACTGGCAACCCTCACAGACCTCCGAGCTAGAAGCTTCAGGCAAGCCTTGGGCAATTGTGATGAGCAAGGGAATAAGGTTTGAGAACATACTACCCCATTGTTGGGACTAAACACCAAGTACTACTGCATTTTGGTATTTTATAGAGAACCCCTTAAGACATCAAAGATTGGACACACCCTTCATCTCCCTGTGATGGAAGCTCTGAGACAAGCACGAGAATATCTGACAGGACAGTTTCACATTGTTACCTGCTGCAGCCTGAGTTCTTTTCATAGACAACCACTCAGGGAAAACCTGTGATCAAATATCTTGCAACACTTCAGTGTCCAGAAATCCCACCACTGTACAGAAAAGAGAGCAGGAGACATGACTCTTATGAAAGGTTCATTACATCTCATGGCCACCAATCATCAAGATAATGACATTAGACCAGAACTGTAAGTGTTTTCCAAAGTATAATTTACTAATGTAGCAGATGGTTCCATTACAAGCTGTAATTTGTCCCTAAAGACTCTCAGTATATGTAGCTTCTTAGAGTCAGTAATTAGCCTTGGGAATTAAAGATTAAAATAAGCATAATGTTGTTAACTATGCCCTCTAAGTAAGTCATAGCATTTGAAGAATTTCCAGGTATGGCAATATACATTTGAAACACTGTTAATTAGATAGATTGATAATTTAAAAATTGACTCAAGATCCCCTTTGTGAATCACCATTTGTGTACCCACATTACTATCTCAGTTATTTTTTGCATGTGTATAGTGTGGTGTGGGTGTGTGTTTTCACATGTGGGTGCATGCTCATGTGTGTGCAGGTGAGTATGCACTTGGTGAGCATGCATGAGGAGGCCAGAGACTGAGATCAGGTGTCTTCAGTTGCTCTCCATGGTGTCTTTTGGGGAATGGCTCCTCACTTAAGCCCAGAGGTTATCAATGTCGGCAGTCAAGCTAGTCAGTTTGCCGCAGGGGTCTGGTCTTCACTTCTTGCGTGATGGCATTACATGGGTCATCATGCCCACCTGGCCCTTACAGGGATGCTGGGTGTCTGAGATCAGGTCCCCATCCTGTGAGTGAAGGCATTACATGGGTCACCATGCTCACCTGGCCCTTATAGGGATGCTGGGTGTCTGAGATCAGGTCCCCATGCTGTGAGTGATGGCATTATATAGGTCACCATGCCCACCTGGCCCTTATAGGGATGCTGGGTGTCTGAGATCAGGTCCCCATGCCGTGGAACAAGTGAGTTACTCACTGGGGCAACTCTCTATCCATGTTCCCCATGTTTTAATGCTTATCTAAGACAAATGCTTATTTTATTAAAAATTTAATTTTTAAGAAGCTGGGAGATTTGTTGTCTTTGCTGTACTTAATGTGTGTTGCTGCTGCCTGGTGGTCCCCACCTGCTCCTTACTCTCAGCTTCATCATTGGTTTCATATCTTGGTCATTGTTTTTTTTATATAGCAGTACATGTCTCAATCCTGTCTTTTAGTGCATTAATCACACTTATATTTAATGGTAGTTGGTAGTTTTTAACTTCTTTTTTTTAAACTTTATTTTTCTATCTGTACATTAATAAAATAAATAGTGGGCTTCAATATAATTTTGATACCTTCATTTCTTTTGTTTTTTGATTGTCTTTTGAGATAGAGCCTCTCTACATAGCCCTGGCTTACCTGGAACTCATTTTGTAGACCAGGATGACCTTGAACTCACAGAGAGCTATCTCCCTCTATCCACAGAGATCTGCCTACCTCTGCTTCCTAAATGCTACGATTAAAGGTATGCATTGCTGTCCCTGGTGTATATATATTTCTAAAGTTGATTTTACTTTGCTTGTTGTAAACGTGGTATCTCCACAAACTCCCTTATGCTCTTTCTGTGCTGCTATTAAGTAGCTTCTCTTTCCTGTGGGTTCTTGTGAGAGTTGGGGGTACCCTATCTCTGACTCTTTCTTCCAAATCTTTCTCTGATTCATCACTTTGTCTGTCCCTCAATTAGATGTCATTGTTTGGGATTAAAGGTGTGTACTAAAGGGTTGTCTGTACTCTACCCAGAGGGATTAAAGATATGTACTAAGGGCATGTCTGCATTCCAGCCTGATCACACCTAGGTCTTTGGATGTGATTCCTTCCCAGAGTAGCCATGTTGCTGGATTAAACTTGCTCTACATTTATACATCTTATTCCATCTTTTGCTGTATATGGCTTGATCAAGTAGCCATTTATTCCCTTTCTCTCATTTCTAATTTCATAGCTTCCATTTTTCATTGCTATAAAGCGAATAACATCTAAAAGTCTCTAAGTTCATAACTAAGGAGATGTCCTCGTGGTTTGGTGAGAAATCTTCTAGATATATGCCCAGGAGTGGAATGACTGGGTCTTGAGGTGGAGCTATTCTAAGTTTTCTAAGATATCACCAGACTGATTTCCATAGTGGTTGTACAAGTTTTCACTCCCACCAGCAATGGAGGAGTGTTCCCATTTCTCCACAACTTCACCAGCATGTGCTGTCTTTTGAGTTTTTGATTATAGCCATTCTTTTTTTTTATTTGTTTTTTTTTAATAATTTATTTTTTATTTCTTCAAGTTACATCTCAATCACAATCCCCTCCCTACTCCCCCCTCCAGTCCCACCCTTCCACCCTCCTCCCCCTCAGCCCCACCATCCTCTTCCCTTCTTTTTTTTTTTTTTTTTTTAGTTTAAGGTATTTATTTTTCCCCCCAACAGCTCCCCCCTTCAGTCCAACAAATGGTTCTCTCTCCTATAACAATAAATACAATACAAAAAAACAGAAACAAATAGGCCACAATTATGAGGGTTATATGGCTTAGCATACATTCCCAATGTCCAGTCTATATGCATCTGGCCCCTGACTTTAACATTCTACTATCTAACCATCTCCATGAGTTTAAAGTTCTATATCTAACTCAGCTTTCATACTAACTTGCATCACAATTTTAAAAACATCTTCTTAGATCCAGAACACCCTCTTAATTCCTAAACAACTCAAAATTTAACTATGAGACTCTAGCTATCTATTCTTCAACCACCTCAGAGACCTAAGAGGGATAAATATATCTGATTATATAGGAAGTGCAGGGCCCGCAGCTTCCAAAACTAAGATATGACATACCAGTGGCTGCCTGGACAGTTCCCATTCTCTCTCCATACATTACAGCATCAATCTTCAGCCTTTTGGCCCTGTTTCTCTGACAGACATTGATTGTAGAGCAGGAATTATGAAGGACTTACCTACCCTGTCTTGGCAGAGCTAGGCTGTCGACTTACCTGCTTCCAAGTCTTGTCCTTTTTGGACAGCAGTCTGTCTACAGTTGAAGCAAGGGGTTTTTCTTGCCAAGAGATAGGCTTGCCACTAATTCAACCATCTCACACTGGAGATTCTTCGATGCTCATCTTCTCATGGAGTAGAATAGGGGGTGCTGTCAGGAGCTGACATGTCTCGATATCAAAAATATCTTAATTTAAGAAAACATCTTTGAATGCCAAAATTGTTTTCTTTGTCTTTGAATTTACTAATGTTGTCTTTTAGCTCAATGCAGTGTGTTTTTTATTTCATTATTATAATTTTATTTCAGAAAGTTCATTGCATATTTTAAATGTATCACCAACATTTCTACATAGTATATTCAACACATCCTGAGTATATGGAGCTTAGTTAGAACCACTCTAATATTCCTTTCTAAGGTTTGTCTAGCATATCTTAGGGCTGCTTCAATATATATATTTATACACACATACATTTACATATATTTATATATATAATTATATATATATACAATGTATAGACAATAATTTTTTGTACTTCAAATATTGCTTCATTATATATAAATAAATTATACATATAAATTATATATGGGGATACCGACTTACTCTGTAGTCAAGGCTGGCCTAATATTTACTATATAGCCCAATCTGGCCTCAAACTCATAGTAATCTTCCTGTGTCAGCCTCCTAAGTGTTGGAATTGTTGGCATGAACCACCATGCCAGGTTTCTCCCACAGTGATGGGCTTTTCACAGCTTTTCAGTTTTTCATAGTTACATTGAACCTGGTCCCACTTATCAAGTGTGTGTGTTTGTGACATATGTTTGGGTACCTGTGGAGGCCAGAAGAGCCTAACTAATCCTCTAGAGCTGTAGTTACAGGTAGTTGTGAGTTACCTCATCTGCAGCTCCTCAAGCCAGTCTTTCAAATATTTGCACATGTATTCCAAGGACAGAGGTGACCACCACTGTTGCTCCTGCCAGGTTTCTTGGTAGTGAAGTTTTTCACCTCCTTCCTCTGGATAATCTTCTCTGGGCAGTAGAGTGTGCCAATGGGCCTTGTGTGGTATAGGGTCCAGTGCTGAAGATAGCATCCTGACTCCAATAAATATATCTGCAACCTTGAGGACTCATTCTGCTTCTTGATGTCCAACCTAACAGGAAAGGTTAAGCAGCCCTTCACATAGAAATGGTGTTTGCTGGAAGCAAGGGGACTTTGTGACTATGGAGTAGAGAACCAATATCATAATTTTCATCTCTAAAATTTTATGCAAACATTTGAGAGCCTATTGTGGGCTATAGGTGACCATTTGCCTTTCATTCAAAGAACAGATCCTTGAGCACAGAGGGGGTATCAACAGGAAAGGCAATGATCACAAGACAGCATCACTCAGTGCCAGGGCATGTGTGTTGACTAGGGTCACAAGGAACATAGGAAGACCAGGTGCTGGCTGGTTTTGTGTTCCTTTGTGGACCCTCAGGTTTGCACTGGGTCTGACAGTGGCAGTCTTGAAGAGATGGTGTTTCTCTCTCTGGGAATTGAGGTTCTAATCACAGAATAACTTCCCTACTGAAGCTGTGTAAAATTAGACATGTGTGGTAAGAGTTTTGTTTCTTAAAAAATCCAGTTATGATATGAGAATGTTTTTGTTTTAGTCCCAGGTGAGGGACTGCTTCAGTTTGTACACAGGTGTAAACTCTAAGTGCCTTGTGTGCTAGTAGGGTCGTGGCTTACCCTGCTGCAGAAAGTTAATTCTGAGGACTGAGAGAGGGGTATAAAAAGCCAGAGCCCAAGAAGTAGGGAGGGGGGCGCTTCAAAGAAGGAAGAGGTTGCTGCTCTCCCTACTGTTGCTTCCCCAAACTGCTGCTGTTGTGTCCTGCTGCTGTGTTTCCTGGTTTTCTGGTTTGCTGTGTTGGGTGTTGCTGGTTGGTTGGACTTCTGGATATTGTGACTACTGACATTGGTATTGCCCCACAAAGAACCCGATGACCCTAAACAGTAACACGATGTAGCTGAAGGAGACCTACGTCCCTTTGCCCTTTAACCTTCTTTCTCTCCCACCTATGGTTAGGGGATTGGAAGGAACGAGGATTGGAAGGGAGGTAGAGGTTTAAATACAGTAAAATAAATAAACTAGAGCGTGTAATAAAATAAGTCACAAACAGATACAGAAGTGCACTCTGAAAGAATGTGCTGTTTACTCCAAGTCAGAAATGATGGCCTGAACTTGCGTAAACTTCTGCAGAAGTCATATGCTTGAATGCCAAAATAGAAAGTACAATATTTTTGTAGGACACAAAGTATTATTCAGAATAAACTAGGACATACAGATACTTCTCGAGGCAGCTCTGGCACTTGGGGCAGAGCACTGCGTTTGCTGCAGATATGAACACTGAAATGGTTCACTTCCTCCATTCTACTTAGTGAGCAAGTGGTCTTTCCTGAATACTCAATCTCTGATTTATCTCCTTCCTTCCTTCATTTTCCCATCCCTTCCACCCTTCATTTTTCCCTCCCTCCCTCCCTTCTCCACCCCTCCTTCCTGCCCTGCTCTTCCTGCCCTGCTCTTCCTCCCTCTTCCTTTTATGGGTATGTTTAATCATGCTAACCTTATAGGCTTGGTATGAGTGTTATTGAGTTTTTGTATGTAAAACACTTAGAACATGTAAAGTATCCCTTTCATTCTACTCTGTAACACATCATGCTAACACTTACACTTTAAAACAAGAATCATTGTCTACTATCTTTCCCAGCTTCTGAAAGTCTGCCTTGAGCCATCTCATAATGGTGCAGTCATGTATCATTCTGCACTGAGGTACCTGAAGGTGTCACTGGGACTGCAGGATCCCTCTGCAAGACTGGTCACATGGCTGGCTAGCTGGAGCCTACTGTTGGCGAGCTCAAGTGGAGCTTCAGTGACTCAGCCTGGGCAATCACACACTGTCCCATCTCTGCTCCATTCAGTGTATAGTGTCCTCCACAAAGGCGTGATTACTGGGAGGTGTCTCTCTGTGTGTGCATGTGTGTTCATGGTGTATATACTTCTTAGTGTGGGTGTGTGCACATGTGCATTTAGGTGCTCAGACATGTAGAAGCCTGGTATTGATACTACAGTGTTTGTAGTTGATTGTTCTCCATCCTTTTGCGAGAAGAGCTCTCTCACTGAACCTAAAACTAATTAATTCAGGTAGTCTGGCTGGTCAAGGTGTTTCACAGATCTGCCTGTCTCCTCCCATCCACACCCCCAGTACTGGGCTACAGCAGTGTTCTGCCACTTCTGGCTGTTAATATGAGTTCTGGAGAGTCTAACTCAGGTCTTTGTGCCAGTGTGGCTAGCTCTTCAGTAATGGAGCCATCTCTCCAACTCTTGATCGGGACTATCCTGGAGCCTGGCTAGTACACTCTTCACAGAGGTGCTACTCTTATAGCAAGCAGCTAGAACCACCTGCGGGGAACTCTCCCACTGCCCTGAACTAGGCCCCCCCACATCAATTCTTAATCAAGGAAATATACCACAGACTTGCCTATAGGCCTATCCAGTCTGAGCATTTTCTCAATTGAGGCTCCCTCTCCCAAAACAACTCTAGTTTCTGTCAACTTGACATGAAAGTAGCCAGCACAGTAACTAACAAGAGCCTCTTATTCAGAACCCATTATGGGCCTAGCACTCTCTACTAACCGTGAGGGGGTCTACTACTATTCTTATTTTATGAATGGGAAAGTTGAGGACCAGACAGGCTGTGAAATTTGCACAAGAACACATGTGATGGTTAATCTCCATGGTCAGTTTGAGTCTGGCTGGGAAGGTTCCTTTCCCAGTGTGGCCAGCAGTCTTGATGTAAAGAGGTCCAAGGGAAAGCAGTGCTTTTTGCCTGCCTGCCTTTGTTTCTCACCGGTGAATGTGCCTGTCTCTGCTGCTGCCATTCTTGCTGACATCACACTTCAGCTTCTCCAGCCTTTCAGCATGGACTGAAGACCTATTTAGGGTACCCCCAGGCCTTAAGCACTAGACTGACCACCAAAGCATGGAGTTTTATGGACTGAATGACTACTTAGTTCTCAGTTCTCCAGTGGAACAGAACTGACAGAATGAACATATATCACAAAGGGGATTTAGTAGATGCCTTGCATGATAAGGGCTGGATAGTTCAACAATGGCCATCTTCACACTGGAGAACCCTGAATAATACAGAAAACAACTAATAAGTGACAGAAAGAGAAGCGTAGTCACAACAGTGAGGCCAGAGCATTGTGTTTAGGCAAGAGAGGTGAACTTCCTTATACAGAGAACCTTCAGATTCTTTACAGCCATAAAACAATTCATAAATTCAAATAGAAAAGATGTATCTCATTTACAGAGCAAGAGAAAATAAAAATAGAACATTAACAATTTTGAGGAGTCAAAAAATGGATTTGTGGGCTTAGTAACAACTTATTTTTAGATGTAAATTTGAACTTTAATATGCTATCTTCTGTCAATAAGTTCATGAATTATTTTCAGAGAATAAAACAGGGAGGCAGTGAGAAAGCCTGCCTCAGATCTGATCTATTTGTTTGTATTAAAAGTTTATTAGGAAGAGAATTTAAATTAGCAAGAAGCCAAATATCCACCAAGTATCAAATTGTGCTCTTCAACCATTGCCTCTCACCTCAAACAACAAGAAAAACACTTGGCCTGGAACTTAGAAGGAGAGTTTAGCTGAAAGTTAGACTGTGCCCCTGTTGGCCTCTTTCCCAAAAGCCCATAAACAATTGAGTTATTATAGATGCATGAAATTCAGTTGTTATGTCTAGATTTTCTTGTTGTTTCATTTTTAAAACAAGGTTTTGCTGTGTATCCTAGGCTGGCCTTCAATTCAAGATCTTCACGTCTCAGCCTCCCAAGTGCTGGGATTTCATCAGCCTGTGCCACTAAGGGACAGTTCTAGTTATTTTGAATGTTTTCAGATTTTTGAAAATCTCTATTTTTATTTGTTCTATTGAGTCCTTATTTTTCTTGAGATGATGGTCTTACATTTTTGTATTTACACTTTACAAGGCACCATTATTCTGTTACCCTTGGCAATCTTATTAAACTCTGAGGGAAGATATTTTTATTCCATTTCACTTCAGAAACTTGAGCTCCTGTTCTTTCCCTGAAGTATCTTGGCTAGCACCTGGCAGAGTTGTATCCAATATCTTTATATAGTGCCTCTTAGACCAGGGTCTGCACCAGAAAGATACAGTGACTATAGAGCACTGAAACAAACCTACAAATTGACTACTTCCTAATGAAAAAGAATTGAAATGGAAAAGAAAAAAGTTAAGTGTCAAAGTTAACAGTAGCTAGTGAAGAAGTACGTTAGAATCCAAGTCAGTTAGATGCTAGACTTGAGATGGTATGCACTTTTTTTTGACTGTTTAAGAAAGGCTTTTTACATGGTATAGAATAATAATAATGTTGATTCAGGGCTTCCT
The DNA here is from genome assembly GCA_907164525.1 of Lophiomys imhausi. Lineage (NCBI taxonomy): Eukaryota > Metazoa > Chordata > Mammalia > Rodentia > Muridae > Lophiomys > Lophiomys imhausi. Next base: position 246,159 of record CAJQZJ010001694.1, on the reverse strand, counting down.
GAATGCAGACATGGTGTATATATTTTACTTGCAATGTTTCATTTTCTCCTTACAACAAACCTATGAAGGACAGAACTCCCATTTCACAGGTGGCATATTAGAGGCACAGAGTAATGGATCCTGCCCACCCACAGAGCTACTAAGAACCCGAACCTAAATCCACTTAAAACTCCAACATGCTCTTCTCTAGCTCTGTTTCAGTCTGAGAAAATGTGGAATGCTCCGGGAACATGGTTTTAAGTCAAGAGAGCAGTGTCAAGCTTTCTTGGATTAGCTGGAATCAGTGAATGTTCTCACAAAATGAGAATTGAACTTTACAGGGGGACCTTTGCAGGGTGAACGTCTGAAATATCATGTTATTGGAGCTTGAGCAATGAACACATGTCAAAAATTTTGGCTCCCTGAGGGGGTTAGACAAGTCCAAAGTTTGTTTTGTGTCCCTGAGTATGAAGAAAGAGCAAGGGTAGGTTAAATAGTAAGTTATAACTGTTGATGATAAGAAAGAAAAAACAGCCTCTGGAATTGTAGCTGCCTGGTTTGTTAAACAGCTGATCAGGTTGGCAGATACTACATGCTTATTTTGTGTTGCTATCACTGTGGCTGATCTCAAATACACAGACTCAGTCAACCACACCCTCGGTTGACTACACACACTGTTCACACTGATCCTTGCACCTTGTTCATGCTGATCATTTTCCTTAACCGTGTTTTAAAGTGCAACTGAGAACACATTCTAATACATTCTCATGGAGATGCTGGCCCAGGGCTAGTCCCCAGGGCTGTAATTTGTTGTAGAGTCTCTACCCCTATTCTACATAAAACCTGGTAGGAATGGCTTTGGAGGGAGAGTCCCCACTTCCAAAACATGGCAGCTTTGGACAGGAGCCCTCTTTCCTTTCCAGCATGGGTTAAGGCTTTGCACACAGTCAGTCATGGGCTGTGTGAGAACATAGTATTGTTGACATCCTCTCCACATCCCAAAGAAGGAAAGCAAGCAAGGGATAAATTACCAAGAAAACACAGGCTCTATTTTCAGGCCTCAGGGGTCATCATGTTCTCCTTTCTCTGCCTTTTACACTTGCATTTAGTGTTCTCCCTTACAGTCACTGCTCACAGTCCCTTGCCTTGGTGGCCAAAGTCAAGGACAGCCACACAACTGGTTCTGAAGGGATCCTGCAGGGTCTGTGTCTTGTCCACAGCCTAATGAAAATCCCTGACCCTTCAGAGGGAGGAGCTGAAATTGCCTTGTAATGAAGTCTGGCAGACTCTCCCCACCTGTCCCTTTCTTCCTTATCATGGCCTGTTTTTTTTTTTTGTATTTCTATGGAAAATATATTTTCCCATTTCCCTATCCCTTGTCAAAGTAAGTTTAAATATGAAACCAAAGCAAGACTGGGTATTTTATATTTTCACTGTCAAAGATCATTGTAACTACCATCATTCTAACAAGGGGATTCAGAGCAGATTTTTAAAAATTGCCTCTAATTTGGTTATGAACTCTGCAGCCATACAGATTGGTTCAAATTCCAACCTATATAGTCACCATATGGTTTTAAAAACTCTTCTGTCACATAGTTAACCTTAGTCAACTTTAGTGTTTATGAATAAATCCAGCCACCCTGTAATCCTACTGTGAGGATTTATTCAGATATCTTTTGTAAACCCTTTAGTCCAGCACCTGGCGTGAAGTATACACATTCACACTGGATGCTCATTACAGAAAGTCCTAATGTACCACCAAGCCTAAAGACCCCGGTACAATTCCTGGTACCCTCATGGTGGAAGGAGAGAATGCACTCCTGCAAGTTGTCCTCTGACTTCCAGACTTACACCCCCCCCCCAAAAAAAAAGAACTCATGTGCATGCACACATATGCACAACAACAACAGCAAACAACAACAATTGCATTTAACTTGGCAATATGCCAATCTGGGTGATAGCACATGAAGATTCTGTCCTGTTTATACTGTGTTTTCTTTTTCCCCAGTATGTTTGAGCATTGCCACAAGCAGCTCTTAAGGAAAGTTTTGATATACAAGGCAAATCAAGATTGCAGTCCTCAGCAGCGTTGGCGAAGAAGCAGAGGAGTCACATGTTAAATTAACATGAGAGGCAGCTCTAAAAGGTGTAGGCCTTGTGCTGGAGTGTTGAGTAATAAGGCACTTAGGGATTTGGCCAGGACCCTGAGCAGCCTGCCAGGACTGTGCTGTCCTCTGGGCCCCAAAAGTAAAGGACAGTTTATTATTCCAATGTTTTTGTGGCTCATAACCTGCCTCTCAGTTCTGTAGAATCTCATGGAGAAACAGGCTTCTGTCCTTAGGGAAAGCCAGTCTTCAAATTTCTGTTGGCAGATGGTATACTGGTGGGGTTGTTGTTAGAAGGGATCCCATTTCCCATTACACTGTTTATTCCTCTTGTGACAAGTCTTTTTTTTTTTTTCAGCCATCTTCATGAACTAAGACAAATCTTGCAATTTCACTTCTCTGTGAAATTGAAGAAGAAAAAAGGACCCTTGGTGCCTGTTAGCCATATTTACTTCTTTCCCTTAAACACAATGCCCGCATTTCTGTTTTCATGCTACATATCATACACTGTAGGCAACAGGTCTCTAAAACCACAAATCAGTGGAGCCCCAGAGCAAATGGACCTTCTGTTTGTGAACATGAAAGCACAAAGCTAACTGGGTGATTAGCCAAAATCATTAGTTCAAAAATAAGTTGAACCTTGGACAGCAAAGCCAGTCACCAGGAGAAAGTGAGTTAATGCTAGGAAGAAGGGCACTTTAGAGAAATTCTCATTAGAACACTTGATGATATTCAAAAGGACAGCAAATCTATAAACCAAAACCAAATTCCCATCAAAAGGAATAATCCCAAATTAGAATTCCTGAATGTGCAATCATGGCAGTTTGATTACCAAAATTAATTTTAAAATTCCAAGGAATTCAACAAAACTAAACAGGTACATCTGAGAACTGAACTAGTCATGAAGAAGATAAAGGTGACAATGGAAATCTTCCCAAAGGCTGGGCCATGATGTAAAAGCAAAAAGAAGATGAAAAGATGAGAAAATACCTGAACAGTTCTTCATGAGACAGAATTTGGAAAGAGGACATTAAAAAGTAGAGAAATGACTAACTCTTTGGTTTAATACATGGTTGGTGAAATTTCTACAGTGTAAGGATGAAAGAATCATCATTAAAATTTTCAGAGGGCTGGAAAGACTGATCAGCAGGTAAAGGTATTAGATACCGAAGTAGATACCTGATTCCAGTCCTATGTTAGAAGGAGAGAATTGACTCAATCAAGTTGTCTTTTGACTCCTATATGAACACAGTTGCACTGCCCTCCCCAGTAAATAGATAAATAAATGTCACTTTCCAGAAAGAAAACATAATATTGTGAATGGACTCAAGTGAAAACTTATATTTGTCAATAGTGAATGTTAAGATATAATGGATGTGGATGGTGTAGCTCAGAGGTATAATACACAAAGTCCTGGGTTCACTATTCAACAGGCACATGTTGAGGGGGGGAGGGAAGGGGGAGGGTAAAGGGGAAGAGGAGGGGAGGGAAGGGCAGAGGGGAGGGGAGGAGAGAAGAGGGGAGGGGAGGGAAAGGGAGAGGGGAGGGGAGAGGGGTAGGGAGAGGGGAGGGGAGGAGAGGATTTCAGGTTTGTTGTTTGGGTTTTTAGAGACAGTGTCTATTGTAGGCCAGGGTGGCCTGAACTCACTGTGTAGCAGAGGCAGGCTTTGCATTCCTGATCCTCCTGCTTTGACTTCATGTGTGCTGGATTGTAGGAACTGTCACTCCTGGTGAGTTCTAGAAATGATTTGAACACAGCTGGGTTAAAAGTGAAAATGTTTTAGATACAGGCAGTGAATTATAGATTGTCTGTCTTCTATATAGTTTTTCTTATATATGGACCAGAGATAGGCACAAAGGGATTCCAGCAAAAACTCACCTGGGAGAACACTGATGAGAAGTCTAAAAATGATGGTTGGTTTCTCCAGGTAGCTCAATAGCCCTGGTTCTAAATGAAAAAAAGTCAGACACCAGGGGCCATGGAAGCAATCTTTGGGATGAAGGTAGGTAGCATTACATAAATTGTGGGATGAGGCTCTAGAAGTACTGTTACAATCCTCTGCCAATAAGATAGTAGCAAAAGACACCTTTTTTTTTTTTAAATATAGGAAAATGAATGCTCATTTGATATTCTGGGAAATGAAGAATTTCACTAGAAAGTTGAGATCTTAATATGAAACAATCTAGATTCTGAAACATTAGTGGTGTCTACCAAACAGCAGTGGATCTTCTGACTAAATAAGTTCTGTTGGAATTTATTACAGGCCCTTGTTAAACACAGCTATGCTTTTTGACTTCCAGAAATAAGTTTTCCATGTTCATACTATGTTTTCCCTTGGAGATCGGCTTTTTCATAATAACTTTTTTTTTTTTAAAGAATTGCTTTGTGTAACCAACTCAGGTGTAAAGTTTTATTGTCATTTTCATCCCCTCTAACAACAACAACAAAAGGCTTTTTTATGGTCATCTGCCACTGCTACTTTTCATTTTTGATTAGACACTCATCTGAAGCCCAATATATGAAAACTTAAATTTTGAACATTAAGAAATATAAAACTAAATAGTGTTCAGTGACCCCAGCTCTATTGTTTCATGTTTGTATAACCTATTTGGAAAGTTCCTTAGTAACTCATAGCTCTTATTTAGAAGGACTATATCCCTTCCATTTAAAATAATTTAAATTTATTTTTATTTTATGTGTATGGGTGTTCTGTCTTTATATGTCTGTGCATGTGTGTGCAATGTCCAGAAGAGGGCACCAAATCTTCTGGAACTGGAGTTACAGATGGTTGTTAGCCTTTGAGGGAGTGCTGGGAATGAATCTGCATCTTCTGGCACAGAGGCCAGTGCTCTTCACCACTAAGCCATCTCTCTAGCCCAATACCTTCAGTCTAATTTATTTGTTTATTTTTTTCTATAAAATCCAAGTCAAAATAAATGGAAAATGTCAGAAATACTGACAAAAGTTATCCATGGGTGAGAGAATTGGGGTGACTTGAATTATACCTAATTTTCTACCAATAATTAATTGCTTTTAAAATAAGAAAAACTACTGAAGACACCCAGAGACCCACCAGCCATCACTCAGCTGTGGGTGGGTCGGTGCCACCATGATGAGTAAGTATGTGCTGCAGAGTTGGGAGAGAAAGAGAAGTAGAATGGTTTATGTGCTATGAAGAGAAGAGGAACTGAGACTGCAATGGTGGTGAGGAACAGCCTGATGTGAGTAGCCTGAAGCTATGGTGAGGTCCTCGTCTGTGCTGCCACTAAGGGTCACATCTGGGTTGGTGGCCCTGAAGTTGCAGGGGTTTGGGTTGATGTCCATAGCTCATGTTACCACCAAAGGCCATGTGGGCATCCCTGATCTGGGCTGTGTCCTGGAGCCATCTTGATGTCTGAGAGTTGCACAGAGCTGGCCCTCACCAGGAGAGGCACTCAGGAGAGCTGTGCCCGCCCCTAGCTGGGGCAGTGCTGGAGAGTTGGTTCCAATGGCCTGGAAAGCATGTCCCACCCCTTGCTAACTGCCACAAGCAGGAGAGATGGTCCTGGCCCTCACCTGGTCAAAGCAGGAGAGCTGTCAGGCCGACCAACTCAGCCACCACCCAGGCCCAGATGCAGGGCCGTGAGTTGGCCCACTCCAACATCTATCCCATCTATGAATTTCTGGAGCACATGAAAGAGGCCAGTCCTACAGATCCAAAGCTGCAGGATCTCAATGACACAGGGCAACAACAGGCTATCCAGGATATTGGAGAGGAGTCCCAGTGAGGATCCAGTATTGATAGTGTAGCAGAAACCAGAGGCCTTGAACCAGACCAATGATTCATTGCAATGAGCCTTTGCGAGTAAAGATGTGTGGACAAAAGGGTACACTGTGGGACACACTGGCACACTACAGCTTCCAAGTGAGATTTTTGTTGTTGTTTTTATTTTTTGTTTTCTTTTAGGGTGAGGTTGCCAGGGCGGAGGGCAGATATAGAGGGATGAGGAGAGTGGGATTGGGGTGAAATTCACAAAGAATCAATAACAAGTTTAAAAAATTAAGAAAAACCCGACATCAATTTCTTTCTACCTTAAGGGGCTAAAAAAAGGAGCAAATTACAGCAAAGCAGATAGAATAAACACACACACACACAGATGCGCGTGCGCACGCGTGTGTGTGTGTGTGTGTGTGTGTGTGTGTGTGTGTGTGTGTGTGT
>CAJQZJ010001694.1:169121-239866 GCA_907164525.1 Lophiomys imhausi | reverse complement strand
GTGTGTGTGTGTGTGTGTGTGTGTGTGTGTGTGTGTGTGTGTGTGTATGAAAAACTTTATGTAATTTAATAAGAAAAATTATTCTACCAAATCACTCCCAGGAAGTCCTCTTAAATTCATTCCTTCCATTAACCACTCACTTCAAACTTGCAGACATTTTTCCTTTTTATTTTTATTTCTACTTTGTTTGGACCCAGGCACTCTCAAACTCTCATTCCTCCTGCCTCTGTCTCCCAGCTCTGGGGTTACAGGAGTCACCATGCCCTGCTAGAAGTGCATTAAAATCGCCCCTTTCCTGACAGCCCATGCAGCTGGCTGTGCTGGCCAAGTGCCTAGGAACGGCTTGGACATCTTAGCTGTTTTTTCTGTTGCTGGCCAGGTTCGGCCTTGCCTCCAGACACTCCCATAAGGAGCAGGAGGGAGGCTAGTCCAGCACTCTGCTCTCTCCTCACAGGCACACAGGACAAAAGAAAGTAGCGGGTCCACACTTTGGAAAGCATAGTGATGGGCAGCCTCTATACTAAGCAGATGTTTCAAATGGATTCAATTAACACTGAAAGGCCTAAGTACTTACTGTTGAATTAGGTCAGTTGACAAAACAATCACAGGGCAGGAAAAGACTCAACTCATAGCCTCTTCATGGGTGGTATTTGTGGGGCACAGCGTCTTTTTGAGAAGTAGATCAAATGATTTGTAGAGCTTCGGCATTGTCACGAGGGGACAGAAATGAAAGGCTAAAGAGCACAAGAACCATTCAGATACAGGATAATCTGGGGAAAGCGGGAAGAAGGGAGTGAGCCTGGAGTTGTGCTTTGCCAGTTGACAGTTTGACAGTCTTCCAGAGTCTGCCTGTTACATGTTTTGTCTCCATGGTGGCACTATTGAGAAAGAGTGGGACCTTCAGGAGGTCTCAAAAAGAAAAGTAGTAGAAGGAAAGGAAGAAATGAAGCAGGGTCTAGTAGTTTGCAGCAAGGATGAAACACATGTGGCATGAGCATTTGAATTTGAATTGAGCGTTGAAGCAATATGAAATTCACGGGAGTCCTGCAGAAAGAATCAGGTCTGCACTGAATCTTTCTTCACCCCATCTTGACTTGTCCCTGGGCTCTGTCTCCAGAGGGTTCATCAGGAGGTCTGACTGAGGGACGTGAGGTGGAAATCAACTGGATAGGAGTCACTAGGCTTTAGTGTGTCCCAACTGCTGGTCAGAGCTAAGATGACCCTTCATGTTCTCATTGGATACAGGCAGCCCTGGAAGAGGCTTTCACAGCTGTTTGCAGGTGCAGGGAATTTCAGAGAGGCTGCACAGCAAATGGTTGTTAATATTGGAAGCCCCTGGGGTGTACGTCATGAGGTCCTGCTGTGGAGACTGGATAGTGAAGCCCAGCATCCGTCACAGATGCCCATTCCTCAGAGGCTTCTAGCGCTTTCCCAGCTCTGTGTCTAGGGATGTAAGGAACTAGCTTCACGGGCCCATTTGGGCTCTTGGCATCAGTTAGGAAGACTCAACTTCAGACAGCTTCAAAGGGCAACTTGGAGGGTTGCATGCTTGTCAGTAGGAACCAAAAGAGCACTGCACAAGAGCATTTGTCTCTATAGGTCTGGTCTCTGCCTTCTACCTGGGGACCAGGTCTGCACTCCTGACTATAGCCTCATGGTCTCACCTATGAACCCAGGGATGGGGTAAGATCTGGTGTCTGCCATTCTTCCTTCCAGCCTAGTGTTCCCTCAGTGGCATTCCAAGACTCACCTCAATGTTGTGTCCAAAATCAGAGTCACCAACTCACCACTGGGAGGACTGAAAGGCTTCAAAACCATTGCGGTTCAGTTGGGCAGACTGAGAGTTTGCCCGCATCCATGTCTCCTGCGTGTTATGAGAGAAGAGACCAGAGAGCAGAGCCAAACCGGGCACTGTCTATAGATGTGTGCCTGTGTCTGCTTCTCTTTTCCACTACTCAGGGCTGGTTCCATTTCAGTACTGTGCTGCATTCAGCAGGGCACAGAGAGGAGAAAGAGAAGGGCCAGAGGAACCAAGAATTAGAAAAGCAGTGACAGGTACAAGGGCCCAAAGCTTACTTTGTAGGATAGTGCTGGAACTGAAACTAGCATGGCTCTGTGCAAGGCACATATGCCAGTTCCAGACATGGCCATAGTTTTCAGGGCTACTGAGAACTTCTAGAGATGGATAGTGTTGCTGGTTGCACAGTGTGATTATATTTGATGCCCTGTACCTCACACTGAAAAATGGGTTACATGTCTGAACAACGTTATGTTACATACATGCTACCATAGTTTTTACTATAAACTAACAAATATGACCCCAAAGGATGGAGTTATAGACTATAAGAACATCTAGCTATGAAATGAAAGTCACACTCAATTAATGAAATCAATTATAGCTCCAAGGGAAAAAAACCTTAGAGCTGGAACACAAGTCCTCAGCCACTGGGCATGTGTCAGTGAAAGTTCAGAGTACCAGGAAGAGCTTTGCTAGGTTCAAAGTCCAGCACTTCTCAAGCTTCTTGACCACTGACAAGCTTCACAGCCAGCCAGAGCTTGTTTGCTTTTGTACGAAGTGAAAATAGTGATGTCACACTCAGGAAAAATGAAGACACCTCTGGTGCAGTTTTAGCAGCGTCACCCTCTCCTGTCAGTGTTCAGCACCTGTGTTTCCTCCTTCTTTCTGGGAATGAAAGGTTTCAAATACTGTCTATTATGGGACAAAGACACTAGGTTGAGACAGATTAGGGACAGCACAACCAACCACAAAATATAGTTTGGGATAGTAGTTTCCATCAGCTACTAACCAGGAACAGCAAAGGCACTCTGAGTTGTTGAAGGAGGCTGGAAAAATGTTTACTAGTTTCAGGGTACCGGCTTAACTACTGTAATCAAGAAACTCTCAAATACCATGGCTCAGATGAGATGAAAGCTGGTCTTCATGTAACATTTCAGAAGTCAACAGTTTTCAGCTTTGATGTCACTTAGGGAGTAGGGAGACAATGAGGACTGGCAAGATGTGCTCATTTCTCTCTAGGGCAAAACTCAGAAAGGACATGCCCCATTTCTCCCCATAGTCCATGGGACAGATCCATGCTGTTAAGGAGGCTTGGAGAAATAAACTGCAGCAGGGCACGCACTGCAGGGCTCAGTTAATGAGGACAGGGAGATGGGTGCTACTGGAGGACTAGCCATCTCTACACACACTAACTGACATGGCACAACACACACTGTATTTTCTGTGGTCTACCACTCCAGCCTGCAACAAGAGCAGAACTAATGTAATTCCCCCCAAATGGAAGCTCAGTTTCTCATTTATTCAATAAATACACATAGCTACTTGCTATGTGCTATGCGCCACTGAAGACATTGTAAATCCAACAGACTGTCAAGCAGACGAGGTTCCTGACTCTGAAACTACTCTTAGCAAGAGAAAAAGTAGAGAAACAGAGACCAGGGAAGACCCTGGAGATGAGTAAGTGCGAACATAAAAGTTAGTGATGGAGGCACAAGTGGTCAGAGGGCTCCTTTGAATGGGTGATTCAAAGGAGCATAGATGTGGGGACCTCAGCCGCCAGACTTATGAAGCACAAGAAGTTGGAAATACCAGGCACAGGCAGTACATGGTTAACTTCCTGATGGTGGAAAGATCTCTCTTGTTGTATAGAAGGGCAGGGGAGCTGGATTCAGAGGGAGAGAGAGGAGAGGCACAGAAGACAGCTGGTAGCCCGCAGCAGGCTCAGGAGGGCTTTGGAGGTCAGGGCAGTTTGCTTTCTAGCATTTTTCTAGCACTGAGCAAACTGTCCCCAGTGTGTGTTAGATAAGTGAGCAAAATAGAAGACAGACACTTGTGCTTACTGATGCTTGTAGGTCTCGGGTGAAGATTAACTAGAGGAGCTAGAAGCAGTGCTGTCCAGAAAACATGGGAGCAGGAAGGAACGCTGGACTTCACTGTGCTCTTATGCACTGGCTTAAGGTTCAGTGGGCATGAGGAAGGTGTCTGGTGTCACACACGCAACCTATCATCCTAGATGGATTGGGAGAATGCTACTCCAGATAGCTAGTCAAGTGCATTGGCAAGGCCTCCAGGGAGTGCTACTTGGGAGCCTGCTTTGCTACCCCTCAAAGCCACTTCCACAGATTATTTTCTTTATTAATTAGCTTTTAGTTAGCACATGTACTGGCTACTTTTTGTTCAGTTGAACAAAAAGATTCAATAAGCTTGAATCTTCTGGAGAGAAGAAACCTCAGTTGAGAAACCACCACCATCAGATTGGCCTGTAAACAAGTGTGTGGTGGATTTTCTTTTTTAAAGATTGATGGGGAGAACCCAGCCACTGTGGGTGGTACCACCCCTAGGCAGATGGTCATGGTTGTATAAAAATGGAAGCTAAGCGAGCTTTATGGAGCAAGCAAATTTCCTTCATGGTCTCTGCTTCAGCTGGTGCCTTGAGTTCCTGCCTCAAGCAACCCTAACCCCGAGTAACAGCCAGTTGTTGCCTCCCCCTAAGGAGAGAGCCACTGTGGGACTACTGCTGAGACACCCTGCCTCAGAGACTGAGTGAATACTGGATTCTCAGCTCTCAGTGTGATGCTGCTGTTGTTACTATTTAAACATTTTGTTTGTTTATTTCACATCACAATTGTAGCCTCCTCCCTCCCCTCATCTGGGTCCTGCCTTCCTATCCCCTTCCCCCATCTCTCCTCCACACCTCAGAAAAGGGGAGCCCTCACCTCAACCCCCTCCATACTGTCCCGTCCCAGCACATTCTGTTACATCAGGTCTGAGTGCTTCCTCTTCCATTGAGGCCAGGCACCATAACCCCGTTAAGGTGAAGTGATCAAAAAGCAGGCATCAGAGTCCTTGCCTAAGACCCACATGATGACCAAGTTATCCATCAGTTACATATGTGTAGGTCCAGTTCATGCATACCTTTTATTTGTGGTTCAATTTCTGTGAGCCCTCATGGGCCCAGGTTAGTTGTCTCTGTTTGTCTTCTTATGGAGTTTTTGTCCCCTCTGGGTCTTTCTATCCTTTCCCCAATTCTTCCCCAAGACCCCCTGTGTTCTGCCTAATGTTTGGTGGTGAGTCTCAGCCCTGTTTGGATCCTCTGCTGCATGGAGGTTCTCAGAGGACAGTTATTCTATTCTTCTGTCTGTGATCATAGCAGAGTATCATTAATAGTGACAGGGGCTGGCTCTGTCACTAATAATCTCACTAATAATTCTAATCCTCTACTCCCTTGGGGTAGGTCTCAGGTTGGGCCTGTCATTGGTTGGACGTTCCCTCAATGTCTGCCAAATCTTTATCTCTGCACATCTTGTATACAGGGTAAATTTTGAGTTAAAGGTTTTGTGAGTAGATTGGCAATCCCTTCCCTCCTGTAGAAGTCCTACTTATCTAGAAGGAAGACTCTTTGTCTCCATTATGCCCTGCTGCTCTGAGTCTCAGCTAGAGTCATCCCCAGGGGCCTACTCTGTCGCTGGTCAGGTCTCCAATTTGTCTCAGAGATGCCCAACCCCCTTGGTTTTCCATCTTTCACCCAGCCCTCTACTTCCTGCCTTCTCCACAAAACTGATAGGCATTCTGTGCGCATTCTCCACCACCTGAATGAGTCAATTCAAGCCAGATTAGAGTATATAAAGACAGGTTTATTGGATGCAACTCTTGTGTGAGATCATGGATCCCCAGTTAAGAGGCCAGAGAAGTTGCCATGGGGAGGGGAACACTGGGGAGGGGGAAGAGAAAGAGAAAGAGCACAGACTTGCAGAGAGAGAGAAAGGAAGGTGGCGGGGTACCAAAATGTCCAGATTGTATAGGAACGAGCTTCTGGGGGAAGAGAAGTCTATCCCCTAGGCTGGAAAGTTGAGGGTAGAGGGCAGAGTATGCCAGCCCTGAGGGATTGTGGGAAAACCTGGAGGCGAGGTCTACTTTGATATGTGGATATGCACCTCAGCCTGCTTGTCCCTGAGTCTGAAACCCAACAATTTTAAGTTATTAGTATTTTAAAGCTGATTTAATACATTCTTTAATACATACAACATGAACTCAAACCAAAGGAGTCTCAAGAAAGCAAGCTCAAGAAGCAGCTGAGCCTTAGGGGTGTTCTTAACCCAGTAATAAAAGCATAGCAGAGATGTCAACACGCTCTTCTTTCTCTTTTTTTTCTCTATGGAAATTCATCTATCACCCACACAGGACAGAACTCCTTTCTCTACTTTCTAATTCACTTGTTAGAAAGTGACCCCTGTCAATAGCCCAGGTCCTGTCTCCTCCAGAGTTGAGCACAGCCTGCTTGGGGCTGAACTTCTGAGTCAAAAGCCAAACTCCCCAGAATAGGGGCATTGGCCACTCTAATGGGCTAAGGGACCTTCCCTATCATGGCTGACACTTAGCAAGAGAGCTGCAAGGAATGGTGTGGGAGTAAAGAGTATGAAAGCTGGAGAGTAGAAGAAAACAATTGTGTTCATATGTGCATGTGTTTGTGTATGTGCTCATGTATGCATGTGGACTCGTGTGTATGTAATCTACTTACTCACACACCAATAGTTACTGGTGTAGCTTAGATGTTGAATGCCTCCCAAGGTCCCATGTGACAAAAACCAGGTCTCCAGTGTGGGCTATTGGGAGATGGTGGAATCTCTTGGAGGTGAGGCCCAGCAGGATGCCATTGGTTCTTACAGGTAGACCTTAGGAAGTGGTTCTTTATGAGGCTTGTTATAAAATCCTGACTTAGGCCCCACCAGTTTCTCTCTCCTGTTGGTTTAGGATGTAATTTCTTGCTTCCCACCTGTACATTAACAGTACCTTGTGCCATATTCCCCTTTCCTAAGTGGTGGCCCTTATAGAGCCAGCCATATGTCATCTGGACATTGAAGTACCAAAACTGAGTTTAAAAAAAAAATCCCTTTTCTTCATAAGCAGTGTGCCTCAAGTATGCTGTAGTAACAATAAGCCAATGAATTCAGTTACAAATATTTGGATTCACAGCAGCCCTCTTTGGAGAAGAAGTACGAAAAGTGACTTGGCAGTAAGATCAGGAGGGCTAAAGATCTTTCAATCAGAGTGTCTGTGATTGAATACTTTTGAAGCAAATGGGACACACCCTTGCTCTCACTGTCATGTCTGTTGGGACTGAGCCGAAAATGTGATTTGAGCAAAGGCTAGCAACTGATCACTACAGACAGGTTTGTCTGATTATTTTGTGGGGCAAAATAGGGAGATTATAAAGACAGATATGATAGCAACCCTAGAGAGATACAGAGTGGACCAGTCATCAGTGTACTCAGAGCCTTGCTTCTTGCTTCCCCAGACCTGTGTGGGAGGATCTGAAGAAAGCATTCTTCCTCGCTGAGCAGCAACTTGGTCTACTTTCACTGTGACTCTGCCTCCTCACGCTCAGAGACACAAAGTCACAGAAAGCCCAGAGCCCAGGAGGCTGTGGGAAGACATGGAGGAGGCACTTATGAGGGGAGTGTTTGTGCTTCACTTTGATCTTGGCAGGCAAAGCCAAGCCTTTCCAGGTTTTCACTGAACTGCTGCTTTTCCCGGCATGTCCTTACCCAGAGTAGGTGTGTTTATTGGGAGGGACAGAGGAGAGGTCTGTTGGAGGGTCCTTTATGAAGTTATTTCCTTGCGTTGTTGGGAAAGGAGCCACTTGGGCCCAAAGTTCATGGCTAAAGAGAAGTAGCCAAGCAGTATCTTTTCAAACAGCCATAGGAGACTAATGTGGCCACATTTCGGGCACTTGTGAGGATCAGAGAACCTGCTCAGACGGAGACCCATAAGAATCTTTGCAAATATGTGCTAGGCCTCTGCTGCTTTCTTGATGTTTGAGTTCATTGGACAGTCTTTCCCTCCTCAGCTTTCCTAGCTCCATGGTTTGGAAAAGGATACAGATGAATAAAACGAGAGGAGAGGACCTGCAACATGATGGATTGTCAAAAAGGAGGAACACCTAGTGTCTCAGTTGTGCCCTTTATTAGATTTCCTAGGGAGAAAAATAACTACATTACCCCGTTAAACCCCATCCCATGCGCCTGCCAGTTTTCAAGCCTGGGGGCATTAAGTAACTCTGGTGGTATGACCCACACTTAACAAGCCAGCACTGAGCATGGAGTAATGGAAAGGTTGCCTTTGTCGTTTCTATAAGGCTAGCTTCTGATGGGAAGAGCTATGGGCTGGAAGTCAAGATCCCTCCCTGTGTTTGAATCTTGACTTTGACACTGTGAAAACCTTGGTGGGTCCTTCAGTCCTGTTGAACTTCCATTTCCTTATCTGTAAAGTAAAGAGTTAGACCTCACTATTCTTACCATCAATTCTTGTTTCAACTTGCTGAGACTACTGTCTTCCCAGCTTCACCCCTTCAGAGCCTGCCAGCCACTCACCAGAGAAATGTGTGGATGGGAAAGGGGAAGCTAAGTCATTTGCTCAGACTGCCATGACAAAACACTAGGCTGGGTGGCTCAAAAGAAACTCTTATTTACAGTTCTGGATACTGTATCTGTATGCTTAATATCTAAGATTAAGGCCTCTCCTGGAGGCTGTGAGGAAGTCAGTTCCATGTCCCTCCTCTCTCCTTCAGTCATTTGCTGGCAATTATTGACATACCATGGATTTATATATGTATCATCCATTCACATAAAAACAACAACAAGAAGCAAACAAGGACACTAGTATATTGGATTAGGACAACCTTGATGACCTCTTTCACCTTTGTTAGCTCTCTAAATAAGGTGACACTCTGATACCTCATTTGGGACTAAGAACCTCCCCTTGTTTTCCAGGGGACATCAATTTAACCCACACTGCCATGGCAGTCTATTTATTCATGGGAAGTGTGAATGGGAAGGACCAAGCAGGTCTGTGACTTGTTTCAATTACATGGTGACATTCTCTTTTTTTCTGTGCAGTACTTGGTTGGGTTTATCAGGTATCTGCAGGTTTGAGACACGGTGTCCCTTCAGGTGATCCTCTGTAACGAACATAACAGGTTCTTCATCTTCTCTCTGGCTTGTTCTCTGTCTTCTCTGGTATCTGCAGCACCAGTTTGTATGAACAATTACCCTGCTCCCCTCCAGCTTCCCTATTTGGATTTGGAAACTAAACATTTTTGATCTTTACTCTCTGACTCATCTTCACCAAGTCAGGCTGATGCTTTTTTTTTTTTATTAAATACTTTATTTTTTTTCTTCAAGTTACATCTCAGTCACAAACCCTTCCCTATTCCCCCTTCCTGTCCCACCCTTCCACCCTCTTCCCCTCAACAGCTTCCCCTTTCAGTCCAACAAATGGTTCCTTCTCTAATAACAGTAAATACTATACAAAACAACAGAAATAAATATGCCACATTTATGAGAGAGTTAAATGGCCCAGTATACCTTCCCAATGTCCAGTTCATACATATTTGGCCTCTGACTTTAACATTCTACTATCTAACCATCTCCATGAATTTAAAGTTCTATAACTGACTTAGCTTTCATACTAACTTGCATCATTATTATAACCATCTTCTTAGATCTAGAATGCCCTCTTGATTCCTAAACAACTCAAAATTTAACTATGAGACTCTAGCTGTCTATTCTTCAACCACCTCAGAGACCTGAGAAGGATAAATATATCTGATTATATAGGAAGTGCAGGGCCTGCAGCTTTCAATACTAAGAAATGACAAACCAGTGACTGCCTGGACAGTTCCCCTTTTCTCTCCACACATTCCAGCATCAGTCTTCAGCCTTATGGTCCTGTTTCTCTGACAGACATTGATTGTAGAGCAGGAATTATGAAGGACTTATCTAACCTGTCTGGGCAGAGCTAGGCTGTCGACTTCCCTGCTACCAAGTTTTGTCCTTTTTGGACAGCAGTCTGTCTGCAGTTGAAGCAAGGAGTTTTTTCATGCCAAGAGATAGGCTTGCCACTAATTCAACCATCTCACACTGGAGATTCTTTGATGCTTATCTTCTTTTTTTTTTATAAATACTTTATTTTTTTTCCTTAAAATTACATCTCAGTTACAAACCCCTCCCTATTCCCCCTTCCTATCCCGCCCTTCCACCCTCTTCCCCCCCAGAAGTTTCCCCTTTCAGTCCAACAGATGGTTCCTTCTCTTATAACAGTAAGTATTATACAAAACAACAGATATAAATATGCCACATTTATGAGAGTTAAATGGCCCAGTATACCTTCCAAATGTCCAGTTTATACATATTTGGCCCCTGATTTTAACATTCTACTATCTAACCATCTCCATGAGTTTAAAGGTCTATATCTGACTCAATATTCATAGTAACTTGCAACACATTTTTAAGAGTATCTTCTTAGATCTATAACACCCTCTTGATTCCTAAACAACTCAAAATTTAACTATGAGACTCTAGCTGTCTTCTTCAACCACCTCAGAGACCTGAGAGGGATAAATATATCTGCTTATATAGGAAGTGCAGGGCCTGCAGCTTCCAAAACTAAGAAAGGACATACCAATGACTGCCTGGACAGTTCCCATTTTCTCTCCATACATTCCTGCATCAGTCTTCAGCCTTTGGGTACTGTTTCTATGACAGACATTTGTTGTAGAGCAGGGATTATGAAGGACTTACCTACCCTGTCTTGGCAGAGTTAGGCTGTCGACTTCCCTGCTACCAAGTTTTGTCCTTTTTGGACAGCAGTCTGTCTGCCGTTGGTGCAAGGGGTTTTTTCATGCCAACAGATAGGCTTGCCACTAATTCAACCATCTTACAGTGGAGGTTTTTCAATGCTTATCTTCTACTTGGAGTAGAATAGGGGGTGCTGTCAGGCGCTGATATGTCTCGATATCAAAAAAAAAAAGAAAATCTTAATTTAAGATAACGTCTTTGAATGCCATATTCTACAGATCTCTTGGGGTTTTTGAAGATGCCCTATCCATCTCTTGTATTTAGATAAGCAAATGTTGCTTGTCTCTTAGCAACTTGATCACTGGGTAGTTTAGAGAATATCTGTGATAGACTGTCATAGTAGCTAACAAAGTGACATGTTTGCATGACTGGGAGTTTGTTTTTCTTAACTATCCTAAACAGTTTTAGACGGTTGGTATTAAGAGGCCAGAGCTTCACATTTTATTTTTAAGTATCTCTAGGTATGATACCATTAGGAAGCGTTACCTTTAATTTTGTATCAATATACAAAGGTATAAGGGCATATTCAATAATCTGTCCCTTCTTCTTGGTCCTTCCTGTGCTATGTCTATGTCTCATTTTTCTCAAGTCCATGCACTCCTACATAGGAGAGAAAGAAGGATACAGAAAAGGAAAAGTAGGAAGTCCCTGAGTCTAACCTCCAAAACCCATTAAACAGGATCATTTAACAGCTTGTAATCTCTTCCCCTAAATAACAGAGTATTCAGTTATCCTTCAAATAACCAAAAAGGGGGGGCGGAGAAACACCCTCCCCACCCTCTGGGCATGGGACATTGCTCTCTTAAAATGACTTCCTGCTGATTTGGGTCTTAGTAAACCTGTTTGGGGCCCAAACCAAAATGGAAAAATGGTTTAAAATGTTAGTACAATCCATTTATGTTCAGTCCTTCTGTTCTCAGCTGTTTAGATGTCCTAAGGAGTTTGTAGGCCGAAGCTGATCTTGCAGGCTTTACTGAGGTTCTGGCTGGGGCATTGTGTAGAGCTTAACGGTCTTAGCGATATTGAATTGTTATGGTTGTAGGCTTTTGATGGAGACAGCTATTGAGGGAGTCTGTCAGGCTGAATCAACTGGGTCACTCGTCTTCTTTGGTGACTGATTCTGTTTTCTGCTGAGGTTTCCGTTGTCCAGTTGTCCCTGGGTTCCTTGAATGGATGCTTTGATTCTCCTGGAAAGATAAGAACAGAGCCCTGACCTAATAATCCTAACTCTGGGACAATTACCCTCTTTTTTTTGGGGGGGGGGGCTAGGTAATATTTCTCCTGAAGCAAATTTGGTTTTTTTGACAATATATAAAGTGTTATCTTTCAATCTGGGTTAAAGAAGAAATTATTTTGTTATTTTGGAGCTAAACCTGCTTCAGTGTATATATTTTGATATCTCAAAGGACAATTTGTTTGTATTGAGTAGGCCTTTTGTAAGTAGCTTTTAAACTTAGGTCTTTCCAAATCCTATGTGTGTGTCTCTGCATTTTAATTATTGGGATCAGAGACCTGTGGTTCCCATCTGAAGGGATTAAAGATGTGTTCCACCACTCCTGGATGGAAGTTTTTCTCTAGAGTTTGTTTTATATCAGGCTGACCTTGAGCTCTGAGATCTGCCTGTTTCTGTCTCTAGTGTGTTGGGATTAAGGGTGTACTCTTCTTGAATGATGGGATTAAGGGTGTGCACCCTCACCATCCTGTTCCGTGTAACTCTAGAATTTATAAGACCACTAATTCTATGGTGCTCCTCCCGTCTCTGCTGAAGTTAAAGGCATGGGTTAACACCACAATTCTCATGTATTTTACCTTAGCTCTATGTTTTTTCAACACTTGGAGGTTTATAAAACGAGGTTGAACAGCTGTATCTTTTATTTTATTTACAGTGTTTTAGCATTGTTACCTGCTTTTTTTAATTAATAAATTTATTTGTTTGTTGCCTCAGGTTACATCCTTATCATATTGTCCTCTTTTCCCGCTTCCCAGCCCCACCCTCCCATGCTCTACCCCCTGACCCTTCCATCTTGTTCCTCTGGGGTGGAGTGTCCCTGCATAACAGTCTCTCACCACAGATCAGGAGTCATATGAGGGCCAAGAGCCTCTTCATTCACCGGGGGCCTACGAGGCAGTACTGCCAGTGAAAGGTGTCTCCTTGCTACTGGGGGAATACTAAAAAAAGACCAACAAACACACAAACCCACAAAAACAAAGAATAACAACAAAAAAGAGAGGAAAAAGAAAAGGGAAAAGGAAAAAGAAAAAGAAAAAAAGGAAAAGGAAAAAGAAAAAGAAAAAAAAAAGTTTATGTCCATGTTCCTTTTGGTGTGTTGGTTGTAGTACAGATATCCTGTACGATATAGCTAAAATCCTACTATAAGTGAATAGATGCCATGTGTATCCTTCTGAGTCTGGGTTAGCTCACTCAGGATGAGCTTCTCTAGATCCATCCATTTGGTTGCAAATTGCATGATTTCATTATTTCTGATAGCTGAGTAATATTCCATTGTATAGATGTACCACAGTTTTTTAATCCATTCTTCAGTTGAGGGACATCTGGGTTGTTTCCAGTTTCTAGCTATTACAAATAAGGCTGCTGTGAACATAGATGAGGAGACTTCCCTATGTCTCCGTGAGGTGTCCTTTGGGTGCATACCCAGAAGTGGTATGGCTGGGTCCTGAGGCAAAGTTATTCCAAGGTTTCTAAGATATCTCCAGACAGACCTCCATAGTGGTTGCACAAGCCTGCACTCCCACCAGCAATGGAGTAGGGTTCCCCTTTCTCCACACCCTCGCCAGCATGTGCTGTCATTTGAGCTCTTTATCTTAGCCATTCTGACAGGTGTTAGATGGAATCTCAGGGTCGTCTTGAGTTGCATTTCTCTGATGATTAAGGATGTTGAGCATTTCTTCAGGTGTCTCTCGGCCATTAGGGATTCCTCCTTTGTGAATTCTCTGTTTAGCTCCGTCTCCCATTTTTTGATTGGATTATTTGGTTTCTTGGCATTTAGTTTCTTGAGTTCTTTGCAGATTTTAGATAATAGCCCTCTATCAGATGTGGGGTTGGTGAAGATTTTCTCCCAGTCTGTAGGCTGCCGTTTTGTTCGAATGACAGTGTCTTTTGCCTTACAGAAGCTTTTCAGTTTCATGAGGTCCCATTTATTGATTGTTGATCTCAGGTCCTCAGTTGTTGGTGTTCTGTTCAGGAAGTTGTCACCTGTGCCAATGAGTTCGAGGGTTTCTCCTACTTTTTCTTCTAGTATCTTTCGTGTGGCCGGACTTATGTTAAGGTCTTTGATCCACTTGGATTTAAGTTTTGTACAAGGTTATAGGTATGGGTCTAATTTCATTCTTTTGCAAGTGGATATCCAGTTGGACCAGCACCATTTGTTGAAGATGCTGTCCTATTGTGCGGTTCTGGCTTCTTTGTCAAAGATTAGTTGGCCATAGGTGTGTGGGTCCATGTTTGGGTCTTCAGTTCTATTCCATTGATCCACTGGTCTGTTTCTATACCAGTACCAGGCTGTTTTTATTACTATTGCTCTGTAGTACAGCTTGAAATCTGGGATGGTGACACCTCCAGATGCTTTTTTATTGTACAGGATTGATTTAGCTATTCTGGGCTTTTTGTTGTTCCATATGAAGTTGAGAATAGCTTTTTCCAGGTCTATAAAGAATTGTGTTGGCATTTTGATAGGAATTGCATTGAATCTATATATTGCTTTTGGTAGAATAGCCATTTTTATTATGTTGATCTTACCTATCCATGAGCATGGGAAATCTTTCCATCTTCTAAAGGCCTCTTCCATTTCTTTCTTCAAGGGCTTGAAGTTCTTGTTGTATAGGTCCTTTACTTGCTTGGTTAGAGTTACCCCCAGGTATTTTATATTGTTTGTGGCTATTGTGAAGGGGGTTGTTTCCCTTATTTCTTTCTCGGTATATTTGTTTGTTGTATAAAGAAGGGTTTCTGATTTTTTTGAGTTAATTTTGTATCCAGCCACCTTGCTGAAGTTGTTTATCAGCTGTAAGAGTTCTTTGGTGGAGTTTTTGGGGTCGCTTATGTATACTAACATATCATCTGCAAATAGGGATAATTTGACTTCTTCATTTCCAATGTTTATCCCTTTGATCTCCTTTAGTTGTCTTATTGCTCTAGCAAGGACTTCAAGTACTATATTCAAGAGATATGGTGAAAGTGGACATCCTTGTCTTGTCCCTGAGTTTAGAGGAAATGCTTCAAGCTTCTCTCCATTTAATTTGATGTTGGCTACTGGCTTGCTGTATATTGCCTTTATTATTTCTAGGTATGGTCCTTGTATGCCCGTTCTCTCCAGAACTTTTAGCATGAAGGGATGTTGGATTTTGTCAAATGCTTTTTCTGCATCTAGCGAGATTATCCTGTGGTTTTTTTCTTTCATCTTGTTTATGTGGTGAATTACATTGATAGACTTTCGTATATTGAACCATCCCTGCATTCCTGGGATAAAGCCTACTTGATCATGATGTATGATACTTTTGATGTGTTCTTGAATTCGGTTTGCTAGTATTTTATTAAGTAGTTTTGCATCTATGTTCATGAGGGAGATTGGTCTGAAGTTCTCTTTCTTTGTTGGGTCTTTGTGTGGTTTAGGAATCAGAATGACAGTGGCCTCATAGAATGAGTTTGGCAGTGTTCTTTCTGTTTCTATGTGGTGGAAGTGTTTGAAGAGTAATGGTGTTAGTTCCTCTTTGAAGGTCCAGTAGAATTCCGTGCTAAAGCCATCTGGCCCTGGGCTTTTTTTGGTTGGGAGATTATTTATGACTGTTTCTTTTTCCTTAGGGGTTATTGGACTGTTTAAGCTGTTAATCTGATTTTGATTTAGTTTTGATAGGTGGAATTTATTGAGGAAATTGTCCATTTCGCTTAGGTTTTCAAATTTGGTGGAATGTAGATTTTTAAAGTAGAACCCGAATATTTTCTGGATCTCCTCAATGTCTGTTGTTATTTCTGCCTTTTCATTTCTGATTTTGTTGATTTGGGTTCTTTCCCTTTGCCTTTTAGTTAATTTGGTTAGGGGTCTGTCTATTTTGTTGATTTTCTCAAAGAACCAACTCTTGATTCTTTGTATAGTTCTTTTTGATTGTAAGTTGTTGATTTCAGCCCTAAGTTTGATGATTTCCTGCCTTCTGCTCTTCTTGGGAGTGTTTGCTTCTTTTTTTTCCATTTCACCCAGCTTAGCTGTTAATTCACTAATATGAACTGCCACAATTTTCTTTTTGACAGCACTTAGTGCTATGAAATTTCCTCATAGCACAGCTTTCATTGTATCCCATAGGTTTGTGTATGTTGTGTCTTCATTGTCGTTGGAGTTTAAGAAGTCTTTGATTTCCTTCTTTATTTCTTCCCTGACCCAGTGGTCATCCAGTAAGGAGCTGTTCAATTTCCATGTGTGTGTAGGCTTTCTGTTGATTCTTTTGCTGTTGAAGACCAGCTTTATTCCGTGGTGGTCTGATAAGATACAAGGTGTTATTTCAATTTTCTTGTATCTATCGAGACTATCTTTGTGTCCAACTATGTGGTCGATTTTGGAGAAGGTTCCGTGGGGTGCTGAGAAAAAGGTGTATTGCTTTGTGTTTGGGTGAAACGTCCTGTAGATATCTGTTAGGTCCATTTGTTTCATGATCTCTGTTAGACTCAATATTTCTCTGTTTGGCTTCTGTCTTGATGATCTGTCCATTGTTGTGAGTGGGGTGTTGAAGTCTCCCACTACTAATGTGTTGTGATCGACGTGCGATTTAAGTTTTAGAAGTGTTTCTTTTACGAAAGTAGGTGCCTTTGTATTTGGGGCATAGATGTTCAGTATTGAGATTTCCTCTTGATGAATATTCCCTTTAATGAGTATATAATGCCCTTCTTTGTCTTTTTTCATTAACTTCAGTTGGAAGTCTGTTTTGTTTGATATTGTTTAAATTTGATTTTGTCATGGAATATCTTGTTTTCTCCATCTATGTTGATAGAGAGTTTTGCTGGGTATAGTAGTCTGTCTGGGCACCTATGATCTCTCAGGACTTGTAGGATATCTGTCCAGGCCCTTCTAGCTTTTAAAGTTTCTGAGGAGAAGTCAGGTGTAATTCTGATGGGTCTGCCATTGTATGTGACTTGACCTTTTTCTCTTACAGCTTTTAATATCCTTTCTTTGTTCTGTACATTTGGTGTTTCAATTATTATGTGGCGAGAGGAGTTTCTTTTTTGATCTAATCTGTTTGGTGTTCTGTAAGCCTCTTGGATTTTTATTGGCATCTCTTTTTTCAGGTTTGGGAAGTTTTCTTCTATGATTTTGTTGAAGATATTTCCTGGACCTTGGAGTCAGCAGTCTTCTCTTTCCTCTATACCTATAATTCTTAGGTTCCGTCTTTTCATTGAGTCCTTGATTTCTTGGATGTTGTGGGTGCGAGATTTTTTAGCCTTCTCATTTTCTTTGGATGTTGTACTGATTTCTTCCATCGAATCTTCAATGCCTGAGATCCTCTCTTCCATCTCTTGCATCCTATTTTTGATACTCTCATCCGTAGTTCCTGTTCTCATCCCTTGATTCTCCACTTCCTCCTTTAACTCTGACTGTGTTTTCTTTATTGTTTCTATTTCTATTTTCATGTCTTGTATGGTATTGTTCGTTTTGTACATTTTCTTCTCCAGCTTGCTTGTTTTTGTCTGAAAATCTTTCATTGCTTTGTCCTTTTCCTGTTCAAGCTCTGTCACCTTGGCTTGGAGTTCTTTAATGGTGTTGTTTGTTGTTTTGACTTGTAAAATTGTGGCTTCTTTGAATTCCTTCATAGTTTTAAGTTCTTCTTGAAGGGACTCTGTCACTTTCCATAATGCATAATTGTCATCATTTTCATGTGTTTCTGTTGGTGTGAGATCATCCGAATTGGATGAGCTAGGATAATTCTGCTTTGTTGGAGTCATATTTACTTGATTTCTATTTTTTCTTGGACCTTTGGCCATATGGATGCATTTAGCTGTCTGTTCTTGTCGTTTTCTGTGCTTGGGTCCACAGGGGATGCTTTGGTGCAGGGGACGAGTTGCTTGGCTCTCTGTCATTGCTTACAGGGGGATCTCAGGGTCACTGTGGTTTTAATAGCCTGAAGCACTGTGAGCTGGTGCATCCTATTCCCAGTTAGTGAGTAATGGTCTGGGATAGTTTCACTGCTCCCAATTCAGACTTCTCTATGTTGCACACTGAGTTATCAGCCTGTAATGGTTCTGATGGTATGTACCTGTTTGCCCAGGCACAGATTCTGTGGGCTTTGTTTGTCGTCATGGAGGCTGACAGGGCCGGGCTCCACACCTAATATGTCTGGGTTTTCAGAATACAGCTATGGTCCCCTGACTTCTGGTTTCTCACTAGGTTTCTCGCCACAGGCCTGGCCCCTCAGCCCCACCCGCCTGTGCCGGGTTCCCTCCCTGTCTGCTCAGCCACGTGTGTGTGGGGCCCCGGCCCCTCCCGCTGCCTGTGCGGGTCTCCCTCCCCAGCTTCTCTGCCGTGGGTGCACGATTCCCCGGCCCCGCCCGCCGCCTGTGCAGGCCTCCCTCCAGAGCACCGGCCCCTCCCGCCCGCCCGCTTCCCACCCTGATTGCTCTGCCCGCTGGCTTCCCGCTCTCTTGGATCCTCCGCGGCTTGAGCGGCTGCGGACCACCTGCCGAGTGCCCTGTTTCTTCCTTGCTAAGACTTCCACTATCCCGCAAAGTTTCCTAAGTAGCTATAAGGTCTTCCTGAGGTGTGGGGAGCCCTGTAGGCTAGTGGGCGATCGCCATGTGGCCTCTGATTCTGCCTGCTTTGAGTTGGGGTTGATCTTACCAGGCGCCTCTCCAAACGGGAGTTCCCGAATCCCGGATTTAGTGGCTTCCGTGTCTGAGAGAGATGGGGGGAGAGCCTTACCCTGGGACTTTTAACAGTCCCTTGGGAGCTGTGAGTGTTCCTGGAGGGTCTAGCCCCTCCGGTTTTTGCACAGTGTCCAATAACTCTGTGTTTTTTATGGCTCTTTTCTCCCACGTTCAAAATGCGTCAGTGTAGGTCGCCGCCATCTTCAAGCTGATGCTTTTAAGGCTCCATTTTTTTTCCTTTCCACCTTTCCAGGAATTCAGAAACCTTGGCTCTGAAAGGGGATCAGGATGGTTCCTAACCCTAGTGGCTTGCCTGTCAGGATGGCCATCTCTTTACTCCATTCCTAGTCTTTTTTTTTCCATTTTCTTGTTTCACTGTCAACTTTTTGGGACCATTCCATTAAAGCCCAGACTCATAGCAATATTAGAAACACAGATTTTTATGGTTCCACTAGCTAATTAGCCAGTCAACTCCCAAATCTGTAACTACCTAGTTAAGGTCATTTGGTGTGTGTGTGTGTGTGTGTGTGTGTGTGTGTGTGTGTGTGTGTGTGCTGGATAGTTTTTATGTCAACCTGACACAAGCTAAAGTCATCTGAGAGGAGGGAAACTCAATTAACAAAATGCCTCCATAAGATTGGGCTGTAGACAAGCTTGTAGGAAATTTTCTTAATTAGTGACTGATGGGAGAGGGCCCAGCCCATTGTAGGTTAGGCTATTCCTGGGCTTGTGGTCCCCGATTCAATAAGAAAGCAGACTGAGCAAGCCAAAGGGAGCAAACCAGTAGGAAGCAGCCCTCCATCACCTCTGCATCAGCTCCTGGCTCCAGGTTTCTGCCCTGCTTGGGTTCCACTCCTGACTTCCTTCAGTGATGGACTACAATTTGGAAGTGTAAGCCAAGTAAACCCTCCCCCTACCCAACTTTTTTTGGTCATGGTGTTTCATCATAGCAACAGAAACCATAACTAAGACAGGAGACAATGCAACCTTTTAATATTAGGGTCCATATCCTTGGATTGAGTTATAGCTAAATTGCATTTCAGGTGCCTGTTTCTTGGTTTCTAGATGAGTTGTTTTGAATTCCAGTCTGTTAATGATCTACAGAACAAGGAGTACAACATTACTTGCCCTCCATTGCTCACAGGGATGATAGCACAAATGTAATGGTGTTTGCAGAAGCTGCTTATTACCTGTTAGTGCTGCTCATTTAGGGACCCGGAAGGGAGGTTCTCTTTCTAGACCTCATTAAGTCAGGAAGTGAACAAAGAGAACTTATACTACTATTCACCTCGAGTGTCCAGCAAGAGGTTGTGATCAGAATGTGAGACAAACCTGAAAGGATCATTCAAACAGTTATCATCTTAATCTGTGCCCATGTCCTGATTTTTCAGCTAGCATTTAGTGCTGCCTGGAATTCAGCCAAGCTCAGTCCTTAGAAGATCAGATGGGGGCAGAGCATGTACTGTTCTGGAATAAATGAAGCAAAACACATAGGCATCTTTTTGATCTCATCCCCCATCCAAATGAAAGGCTAGCTTCATTTTAATTTAGTGTTTAAGAAAAAAATAGGAAATACTCCATTTGTAAAATTAGCATGAGAAAAGAAAACGTGGGGGCTCTGACCCTCCCTGGTTGTCTCACTGTGCTTCCCTCTCCAGTGTCCACTGGACCCAGTGGTAGAGCGGGGGTTGCTGTGAGGCCTGAGGCTCCTTCTCTGCAGCACCTGGCTGTCACAGTGTGTGAGGTGAGTTTCTGGCCTTCCTGGGTCTCTTGCTGTGCTCTGCTGTGTGTTTAGTGGTCGCTTTCGCTACTTTTTTGAGCAAGGAAAGGAGGCTGCTTTTGACTGCCTAAGCTGGAACAAGTGACGAATGTATGTGAGCGACTTTGGTGTACTGAGAATTTCTTGAGGAGTTCACCCTAAATTATTTAACTGGGTCACATTTCTGTTCACACTTGTATTCAAGATAAGATATTGTCAACTTCTCTGACAGTATCTTAAACATCTACTTGAAGGGCATGCCTTAGAATCCTACCCTTTCTGCATACTAATCATTGTTCCTTTTTGGTTTTTGGCTCTGACCTTGGTAGAAAAGGCTGACAAGATTTCCCCAGGTCCTTGTTACCACTAGATGTAATCATGAAAAAATGATTCATAGAACTGGTTAGGGCATCTGATGATACTCGAAATACTTCTAGAGATAACAGCAGAAGGATTTTGAAGCCCTCAAAGATGCTCAGAAGTAAGTAAACATGTATATATGTGTGGTTGTATGTATGTATGTGTGTGTATGTATGTATGTATGTACATACATATTTTGAGACGTAGTCTCATTCTATAGCATAAGCTAGCCTCAAACTCTTGATCTGCTTGCCTCAGCCTTCTGAGGGCTGGGAGTAGAGGTGTACCACAGACAGACATTGTGTTTAAAAGGTCAAGTTTCTTCATTAGGAGCCTCCGCTCAGGATTGTTTTTGTAGCCATTCAATCTCCAGCTTTTGCAAAGATCCGCTGGTGATCCAGTGGGCTTCTTCTTCTACAGTAGTAACCTCACACTATATCAGTGCTACCAGTCCATCAACATGGGATGAATTTTGCTGGCATTACAATATTTCTCTGTGTTCCACTTACACACCAAATGTTGAACTTAGTGTACTTTTAAATAAAAATTTAGAAAAAATTAAAGCATCGTAAAGTAGTCTCTAGCTTATAGGCAAAGTCACTTCTCTTTTCTCTTACATCTCATGCTCAGTTTTTAGTTCTTTTCTTAATTTCTTATTCCTCAAGACAAGGTTTCTCTGTGTATACCTGGCTGTCCTGCAACTCACTCTGTAGACTAGGATAGCCTCCAACTCAGAGATCCTCCTGCCTCTGCCTCCCAAGTGCTGGGATTAAAGTGCTATTGCCCTGCTCTTTTCTTCATTTTTTAATCCTCTCAGCCTTAACAGTAACTTTAGCAGCATATTTTAAGAGAAATTCTTTTAGTAACTGCATTTATCTGTTCTAATATTTATAATGGTTTTAATATGGGGGTTGGGAGTTGAAATATCAGAAATCAGCCCAAAGCAGAAAATGAATTTATTGCCTTATGTGGTGGCAAAATCCAAGCTTCAGATGTTTCATCTAAATTCAGATGTCATTAATCATTAATTTCCTTCATAGTCTGAGTTTCCTGTAAATACATTTTACCCATATTGCTAAGAGAAATGGGCACCAAGTGGCTTCCTGATTCACAGGCCCACAGCTAGGTAAACCACACAGAAGGACCTACCCTGGCTTGAGTGACAACTTAAGGAGGCCCTACTCACTCACCCCTGGTCACCCCTACTTACTTTTAGATTTCCATTTGCTTAGGATGTCATTTCCATTCTTTCACTTTGAGTCTGTATGTGTCCTTACTGATGAAGTGACTTTTTAAAGTAATTATTTACTTGACATCCAGACTTCAGTTCTCCCCCCTCCCCTTCCAGTCCTTCCTCCCCCACATCCTCTCTCTGGTTAATGTCCATCCACCCCTCCTCCCTTTCTCCTCAGAAAAGGGCAGGCCTCCCATGGGTATCAACCAGCCTTGGCATGTCAAGCTGCAGTAGGACTAGGAGCATCTTCTCCTATTGAGGCTAGACTAGGCAGACCAGTTAGGGGAAAGGGACTGCAAAGCAGGCAACTGAGTCACAGACAGCCCCTGCTACCATTGTTAGGAGTCCTGCATGATGACCAAACTACAGAGCTGTTGCATATGTGCAGAGGGCCTACGTCAGTCCCATGCATGCTTTCTGGTTGGTGTTTCAGTCTCTGTGAACCCCTATGGACCTAGGTTAGTTTTCTTGTGGTGTTCTTGACTCCTCTAGCTCCTACAATCCTTCCTCCCCTCTCTTCCACAGGATTCCTAAGTTCTGCCTAATGTTTGGCTTGGATCTCTGCATCTGTTTCCATCAGTTTCTGGGTAAAACCTCTCTGATAACAGTTATGCTAGGCTCCTGTCCCTGTGCATTGTGTAAGTAGAACAAATTGTAGGTCAAAAGCTGTATGGCTGGGCTTGTGCCCCAATCCTTCCATTGGAAGTCCTGCCTGGTTGCAGGAGATTGCTAGATCAGGCTCCATATCCCCCATTGCTAGGAGTCTTAGCTAGGGTCAGTCTCAAAGATTACTGGATTTTTCCATTGTCCTAGGTTTCTAGATCATCCTGGAGATGCCCCCTAATTAGAGTTGTCTCTCCCAGTACTCTCTTCCTTTGTCCTTCCACAGCGTCCTAGCCACCCATCAGCCCATGATGTCTCTTTTATTTCTCTTTCTCACTGAGGTTCACATGCTTCTGCCCTAAGTGTTCCTTGGGTCTGTGAATTATCCTTTACTTTATGGCTAATGTCCACTTATAAGTGAGTACATACCATGTTTGTCTTTATGGGTCTGGGTTACCTCACTCAGGATGGTCTTTTCTAGTTCCATCCATTTGCCTGAAAGTTTCATGATGTTCTTGTTTTTAATAGCTGAGTAATACTCCATTGTGTAAATGTACCACATTTTATTTATCTATTCTTCAGTTAAGGGACATCTAGGTTGTTTCCAGTTTCTGGTTATTATGAATAAAGCTGGTATGAACATAGTCGAGCAAGGCCCCTTGTGGTATGGTGCCCTTTGTGTATATGTCCAGAAGCAGTATGACTGCTTGAGGTCTTGAGGTAGAACTATTTCCAGTTTTCTGAGAAATTACCAAAATTGATTTCCAAAGTGGCTGTACAAATTTGCACTCCCACCAGCAATAGAGGAGTGTTCCCTTGCTCCACATCCTCATCAGCATGTGCTGTCACTTGAATTTTGTATCTTAGCCATTTTGACTGGTGTAAGATGGAATCTCAGTCGATTTGATTTGCATTACCCTGATGGCTAAGGCTGTTGAACATTTCTTTAAGTGCTTCTCAGCAATTAGAGAGTTCTCTTTTGAGAATTCTGTTTAGAGCTATACCTCATTTTTAAACTGGATTATTTGATTTTTTAATATCTGGTTTCTTGAGTTCTTTATATATTTTGGATATTAGTCCTCTATAGGTTGTGGAGTTGGAAAAAATCTTTTCCCATTCCATAGGCTACCACTTTGTTCAATTAACAGTATCCTTTGCCTTACAGAAGCTTTTCAGTTTCAAGAGGCTTATTTATTAATTGTTGGCCTTAGAGCCTGCACTATTAGTGTTCTGTTCAGGAAGTTGTGTCCTGTGCCAATGTGTTCAGGGCTGTTCCCTATTTTCTCTTCCATTAGGCTCAGTGTATCTGGTTTTATGTTGAGGTCTTTAATCTACTTGGATTCAAGTTTTGTGCAGGGTGACAGATGTGGTTCTGTTTGCATTCTTCTATATGCAGGCATCCAGTTAGGCCAGCACCATTTGTTGAGGATGCTTTCTTTTTTTTTTCTATTGTATAATTTTGGCTTCTTTGTCAAAAATCAAGTGTCCATAGGTGTGTAGATGTAATTCTGTGTCTCCCATTCTATTCCATTCACCAACCAGTCTATTTTTGTGCCAATACCATGTGGTTTTTATTACTATTGCTCTGTAGTACAGCTTGAAATCAGGGATAGTGATACCTCCAGAAGTAGTTTTACTGTACAGGATGGCTTTAGACATCCTGGGTTTTTGTTTTTCCATATGAAGTTTAGAATTGATCTTTCAAGGTCTGTAAAGAATTATGTTGGAATTTTGATGGGAATTGCATTGAATCTATAGATTGTTTTGGTAAAATGGTCATTTTTACTAAATTAATCCTACTAATGCATGACTGTGGGGGATCTTTCCATCTTCTGATAGCTTCTCTGATTTTTTTTCCTTCAAACATTTGACATTCTTGTCATATAAATCTTTCACTTGCTTGGTTAGAGTTACACCAAGATATCTTATATTATTTATAGCAATTGTGAAAGGTGTTGCTTCCCTAACTTCTTTTCATAGATTGTATATAGGAGGGCTACTGATTTTTTTGAGTTAATTTTGTATGCAGCCAGTTCACTGAAAGTGTTTATCAGTTGTAGGAGTTCCCTGGTAGAATTTTTGGAATACCTTATATATAGTATATCATTTGCAAATAGAAATACTTTGAGTTTTTTCCTTTCCACTTTGTATCTCTTTGATCTCCTTTAGTTGTCTTATTTTCACACTTTCTCTCTTACTGGGTTATCGCCCAAATAATTGAGACTCTATTATATTATTTGTTAAACAGGTTTCACAACACAAAAACTGAGCAGTTATTACTCCATTCTTAACCTGCTAAGCTAATCTGTCTTCTCCCAGCCTAAATTCCAATGATACTTGCACTTTGTGGCTTTCCTGCTTCAGCTGAATCTCTCCTGTCTCTGCCTCTGGGTGAATCCTTTTTCATCCCTCTAACTCCTCCTCCCTTGGAGGTCAGGAAGTCCAGCCCTGTTCTCTCCCCTGCTCAGTGATTGGCTGTAAACTGCTTTATTGGCATATCAGGGGACAGTTGGGAGCAGTGTTTACACAACATTGAGACAGGAGATTCTTAGAACAGGATTGCAGATATGGGGGGTACATAAATCAGCATTTGAATTACACAATAACCTTATGTCTACAAACAACTGTCTGTAATGACAGTTCCAGGGAGATCTTTTTCTCTCTTCAGACCTCCACAGACAATGCTTGCACATTGCTGCACAGATTTACATATAGGTAGAACACCCATAAACATTTAGAAAACCGCTGTCTCAGGTCTCTGGATTTTTAGAGTTTCCATTTCTGTACTGTAGAAGTTACAGTCTCCCCTGTGGCCACTGACCTGACTATAGCCGTTTTCTCATTTCTTTGGAGAGGACAGAGGAGTGCTGGGTACTTCTTTGCAGGCATCTTGCCTCTTCCAATATGAAAAATTAGATGGTGTCAAATATCTTGTCCAAAACGATACGAAAGGATGTTAAATAAAACCAGTGAGTTTGATAACATCAGCAAGATAAAGTAAAAATCAAATATTTAAATATCAGCATTAAGTCATGGCACATTAAAACTTCCAGGGCCTCAACTTCTGGAATGGTTGAGAACAGTGGCTTTATTCTCAAGTCAAATTTCTCAAATGAAGATACTTCCTTTTTTATATATAGACTCTTATCTTCACATAATAATAATTTGACTTCTTTTCCTGTTTTCACTCTATCTCCTTCCCTTGTTTTATTGTGTTAGCTAAGACTTCAAGCACTGTATTATAGAAGAAAGGAAAGGGTTGAATATCCACATCTTGTTCCTGAATCTAATCCTTCAATTAAATGGTTTGTTTTTCTAGTTCAGTATGATGCTGACTGTGACCTTGTGGTATATTGCCTTTATTATGTTGAGATAAGTCTCCCTGTATCCCTAGGCTTGCCCATAGTTTGTTTACATGGTGGATTATATTTACTATCAGTACATCACTGGTGTATGAAGGTGATTTGATCATGGTGAATAAGAATTTTTTGTGTTTGAGGACTCTCTACAAATATTTTTGAGAATATTTGTATCTATATCCATCAGAGATATTGGTCTATAATTTTCTTTCTTTTTGTTGGGTCTTTGCCTGGTTTTGATGTCAGGGTAATGTTGGCTTTATATAGGAATTTGGGAATGTTCCAAGACAGTAGCAGATTCTCTGTAAAGTTAGAAGACTCTCATAACTTTGGGAGTCTGGAGAGGTACTTGGGATTTCTCAGGCAGCAAGATCTAGGATCTCAACCTGTAGAGGGGTGGCCAGAAAATGGACTGCAGGGACAGGTAGAGTTGGTGATGCTCGGGTCTCTGCCTGAAGAAGTGGGACTGGAGAAAGGGGAATGATGGAAGGTGAAGGATGCCTGGTCCTCAAACAGGTCTTGGGGCTGGGTGGAGTTGATCACATGAGCCTAGTGTCCCTATCTAGAGAGAAGGGGTTGAGGGAATACTGGTGGGAGACGTGTGATCCATGGACATTTTGAAGGAGTACCTAAACATTAATTTTTAATCAAAGTTTCTAGAGTTACCATCATTTACAGAGAGCATATAAGGCCACAGTGAGGCAATCAACTTGCTTAAGATTGTGAGAATGTTTCCAAGAGAAAGGGCAGTTTATTGGCCAGAGTGAATGAAGTGGCAGAGGCCCAGAAGAGATGGATATAGGGAACCCATATTTGAGGATAGACCCAAGAGACATGTAAGCCCTTTGCAACTGATGATCTCATTCTAAGGACTTTTTCCCATCCTCCCAAAAAGAGAAAAAAATATTACTTTTCTATTACTGTGACAAAAACACTACTCCCAAAGCAACTTATAAAAGAAACCATTTAATTAAGCTTACAGTTCCCGAGGGTTAACGCCTATGATGGCAGAGTGAAGGCATGGCAGCAAAAACAGCTGAGAGTTCACATCCTAACCCACAAGCAGTAGGCAGAGAGAGGTAATTTTCTTTTGTCTGTCTGTGTGTGTGTGTGTGTGTGTGTGTGTTTATTACTTCAAGTTACATCTCCATCACAGTGCCCTCTTTCTACCCCTCCTGGTCCCACTCCCCCACTCTCTATCCCCTTTTCCTTCTATCCTACTCCTCTGGAGTGGGGTGTCCCTATATATCAGCCCCTCCCCCAGTTCAGCAGTCATATGAGGGCTGAGAGCTTCCTCATGTACTGGTGGCCTACATGGCAGCACCACTAGGGCAAAGTTTCTCACTAATAGGTAACAAAGTCTATGTTCCTGTTCCTTTAGGTGCATTGGTTGTAGTATAGTTATCCTGTACTATATAGTTAAAATCCAATTATAAGTGAATAGATGTCATGTGCATCTTTCTGAGTCTGGGTTAGCTCACTCAGGATGAGCATTTCTAGATGCATCCATTTGGCTGCAAATTGCATGATTTCCTTGTTTCTGATAGCTGAGTAGTATTCCATTGTGTAAATGTACCACAGGTTTTTTTTTTTTTAAATCCATTTGTCAGTTGAGGGACATCTGGGTTGTTTCCAGTTTCTAGCGATTACAAATAAGGCTGCTATGAACATAGATGAGATGTCCTTGTGGTTTGGTGAGGAATCATTTGGATGTATACCCCGGAGTGGTATGGCTGAGTCTTGAGGTAGAGCTATTACAAGTTTTCTAAGATATCACCAGATTGATTTCCATAGTGGTTGTACAAGTTTGCACTCCCACCAAAAATGGAGGAGTGTTCCCCTTTCTCCACAACCTAATGACTGTTTCTGTTTCCTTACGGGCTATAGGACTGTTTAATTTGTTAACCTGATCTTGATTTAGCTTTGGTAGGTGGAATCTATCAAGAAAATTGTCCATTTCACTTAGGTTTCAAATTTTGTGGAGTACAGATCTTTGAAGTAAGACCTAAAGATTCTCTGGATTTCTTCGATGTCTGTTGTTATTTCTCCGTTTTCATTTCTGATTTTACTGATTTGGGTATTTTCCCTCTGCCTTATTGTCAGTTTGGCTAAAGGTTTGTCTATTTTGTTGATTTTCTCAAAGAACCAACTCTTGGTTTCATCAATTCTTTGTATTGTTCTTTTTGTTTCTAAGTTGTTGATTTCAGCCCTAAGTTTGATGATTTCCTGCTTTCTGATCCTCTTGGGAGTGTTTGCTTCTTCTTTTTTTTCTAGTTCTTCCAGTTTTGTTATTAAGTTGCTAATATGAGCTGTCACAATTTTCTTTTTGAAGGCCCTTAGTGCTATGAACTTTCCTCGTAGCACAGCTTTCATTGTGTCCCATAGGTTTGGGTATGTTGTGCCTTCATTTTCATTGGATTTTAAGAAGTCTTTGATTTCCTTCTTTATTTCTTCCCTGACCCAGTGGTCATTGAGTACACAGTTGTTCAGTTTCTATGAATGTGTAGGCTTTTCATTATTTCTGTTGTTGAAGTCCAGCTTTCATCCATGGTGGTCTGATAAGACACAAGTGGTTATTTCAATTTACTTGTATCTGTTGAGCCTTGCTTTGTGTCTGACTATATGGTCAATTTTGGAGGAGTTCTGTGAGGTGCTGAAAAGAAGGTGTATTCTTTTGTGTTTGGATGAAACGTTCTGTAGATATCTGTTAGGTCCATTTGGTTATGACTTCTGTTAGTCTCATTATTTCTCTTTTTGGTTTCTGTCTCGATGATCTGTCCATTGTTTTGAGTGGAGTGTTGAAATCTCTCACTATTAACATGTGGGAATCGATGTGTGGCTTAAGCTTTAGAAGAGTTTCTTTTACAAATGTGGGTGACCTTGTATTTGGGGCATAGATATTCAGTATTGGGATGTCATCTTGTTGAATTTTTCCTTTAATGAGTATATAGTGCCCTTCTGTATCTTTTTTGATTAACTTCAGTTGAAAGTCTATTTTATTTGATATTAGCATGGCTACTCTATCTTGCTTCCTGGGACCACTTGCTTGGAAAACCTTTTCCCAGCCCTTTACTCTGAGGTAGAGTCTATCTTTGTTAGGGAGATGCATTTCTTGTATACAACAAAATGATGGGCCTTGTTTACGGATCCATTCTGTAAGCCTGTGTCTTTTTATTGGGGAGTTGAATCCACTGATATTGAGGAATATTAATGACCAAAGGTTGTTGTTTCTTGTTATTTTGATGTAGGTGGTGGTTGTGTGTTTCTTTTGGTTTAGCTGCAGTGGAGTTTTTTGCTTCCTCTGCTTTCTTGGGTGCAGATATCTTCTCTGGGTTGGAAATTTCCTTCCAGGATCTTCTGTATAGCTAGGTTTATGGATAGATACTGTTTACATTTTGTTTTGTCATGGAATATCTTGTTTTCTTCATCTATGTTGATAGAAAGTTTTGCTGGGTATAGTAGTCTGGGCTGGCATGTACGTTCTCTTAGGGCCTGTAGGATGTCTATCCAAGCCCTTCTGGCTTTTAAAGCTTCTGAGAAGTCAGGTGTAATTCTGATGTGTCTGCCATTGTATGTAACTTGACCCTTTTCTCTTACACCTTTTTAATATTCTTTCTTTGTTCTGTACATTTGGTGTTTCAATTATTATGTGGCAAGAGGAATTTTTTTCTGGTCTAATCTATTTAGAGTTCTGTATGACTCTTGGAATTTTATCAGCATCTCTTTCTTTAAGTTTGGAAAGTTTTCTTCTATGATGTTGAATATGTTTCCTGGACCTTGGAGTTGGGAGCCTTCTCTTATATCTATGCCTGTAATTCTTAGCTTCCATCTTTTCATTGAGTCCTTGATTTCTTGGATGTTGTGGGTGAGAGATTTTTTAGATTTCTCATCTTCTTTGGTTGTTGTACTGATTTCTTCAATCGAATCTTCCATGTCTGAAATTCTGTCTTCTATCTCTTGTGTCCTATTTTTGATACTCATGTCTGTAGTTCCTGTTCTCTTCCCTTGGTTTTCTACCTCCAGGATTGTCTCTGTTTGCGTTTTCTTTATTGCTTCCATTTCTAATTTCAAATCTTGAACACTTTCATATGTTTTATATGTTTCCTGCTCCAATTTAGATGTCTTTGTCTGCCAATCTTTCAAATCTTTCATAGCTTTGTTTCTTTCCCATTCATATTTGGCTGAGTTGGCTTGGAAGTCTCTAATGGTATTCTCCATTGCTTTCATTTGTGAAATTAAGGATTCTTTAAATTCTTTCATGGATTTAATTTCTTCTTGTGAGGACTCTATCATTTTTCTAAGTATAGATTTGTCATCATTTTCATATGTTTCATCTGTGGTGGGATGGTCAGGGTTTGCTGTATTAGCATCATTGTATTTTGTTGGAGTCACATTTCCCTGATTTTTGTCAGATTTGTTCTTTCACTGACCTTTAGCCGTCTGGTTGTCCTTAGCTGATTGTTCCTAGTATGTTCTGGACCTGATGCCAAGGATGGAGCTTTGGTGTAGAGATCTTATATTCTTGGTGGTCTATAGCTCAACACAGGCTAGGTGGGGTCTTGTGTTGGGGAGTGGATCTCAGTGGCCCACCGTTCACCCCTTCCAGTTGTGTCCCAACTGGGAACTCAGGTCGGTGTTTGGGTGAGATGTGTTATCCAGCCTGCAGAGTCTTGAGTTCTAGCAGGTCTTCCTAGCGATGTCAGTGGGGCTTGGAGGACCATGGATTGTAAGCTAGAGCTGCAGATCCCCTGCTGCTTGTGTGTGTCTGGTTCAAGGGTTAGGTGTGTGGTTTTGTTCCCCCCCGGGGTGGCTCTTCCTAGGTGATCCCCTGGGCACCTCTGTGCCTCGCATCCCTAAGCACTATGTCCTTGTGGTCTGAGTCACTCAGGCAGTGCACACAGGATGAGAACTTGCTGCTCCAGGACTGGAACTCTAGATGCTGAAGATATGGTATCCCACCGAGGAGGAGCCAGGTACATTGGCTGAGGGGTCTGATATGAATGGCACAACCTGTCCACAGGGCTTGAACTCAGTGGAGTTTCATGCAGCTTTTTAACTTGACCACCTGCCTTTCAGACTGCTCTGATCACACTATTCCTGTGTCTCTGCTGGTCCTCTTTTGGGTGCTGAGCTGCTGTGTAGAAACTAGGCACTCAGGAAGCCGGGAGGTACCTCTCTCTGGCGATTGGAGCTGCCTAGCAAGGCCCTGCAGTGATGAGACCCATGAGACACTGTACTGGCACAGGAGGCGCAACCCACTATAGGAAGTGTATCCTGCTGCTTTGTCTAGTTGCAGTGTTCTTCCGAGTGATTGTAAATCCAATAGAAGGCCCTGTATGCCCAACATCTTTCTGGGTAAGTCCAGATATGCTTGTGCCTCCCAGACTGCCACTCCACTGGAGATATACTGCAGTGGTCCTGCTTCTCCTATAGCTCAGAATGTGCTGTGCATCACCGCCATAATGGCTTCCCTCAGAATACTCCTGTTCCCGAGGCTCTGTTCATCCTCTTTTTGGTGCCTGCATGGAAGCTGGGAGCTCAGGAGGCTGGTGAGTACCCTGTCTGGGGTTCGGAGCTGCTCACTAGGTATTTGAGTGGCTACTACCCACGGCTCCTCTCGTTGTGAAGAGGCTTCCATGGCTTCCCTGGCTGGCCAGTCTGTTTTTCTGAGTGTCTGAGTCTCCTCCAGGGACTTTTATTAGTCCCTGGGTTCAGCAGATGAAACCCAGTGGGTTTGAGCGTCTCAGATTGTTGCTCAGTGTGTTATAACTCTGTGGTGTTGAGAGGTAACTTTCAATGGCACAAGCCTTTGAAACTTCAAAATCTACCACTGTGACATATTCTTCCAACAAGGGCACACCTCCTAAATCCTCCCCAAATCAGCACCAACTGGGGATCAAACACAAACATTCAAATGCCAGGTACTTGTGGAGGACATCTCATTCCAGCCATTACAGCAAATAAGTAAAATTTATGCACAAATTAGATATTTGATATTAAAATTATGGCCTTTGGTATGATAAACAATGAAATTGAGGTTTCATTTAGAATAGGGTTATTTTATCGCAGGAATCAGTTAATACTTAAAAACAAAAACCTTGCTAGTTATGGTGGTGTACACCTTTAATCCCAGCACTTGGGAGGTGGAGGCAGGGAAATCTCTGAGTTTGAGGCTAGCCTGGTCTATAAAGTGAGTTCCAGTACATTGAGGTCTACACAGAGAAAACTTTTTTTTCAGAACAACAAACAAATAAAAACCAAAACAAAACTTGAAATAATTCTCAACAAACTTCTTGAAGAAATGTGCTAATGGACAGATGAATGACTTAAATATCAAGACTTTTCAAGGTTTTCAGATCTGTGAAAAACCAAGGAAGTAAAACAAACATAACACAACAAAACAAAAAAAAGAGTATCCAGGAGACACTGGGAATACTGTGATATCTAACACCATATTTCTCTAATTCTTTTAGTTTTCTTACATGGAGATAAAAATCTGGCTCAAATGACAAGGTAAGTCATTTGTTCCTTCTAGATAGCATGCCTCTGAACAAATGTATGAACTCATGCAAGCAGAAATGAAGGCAACTTTTCTCTGAAGAGCTAATTATTAGTGGCATAAGAAACTCGCAAGCATAACCTCTCCATTTCTCCCCAGACATGTTCCATACATCTCTATTCTTCTATGCATCTTTCAAACATTCCTCAAAAGTAAATCCAAATCAGATGTGATGCTGCCTTGCTGGATGAACATTGGTTACATGAGTTCCCATCTTCAGCCTCAAAGGACACAGTCTGGAGGGCATTAGCTGTGGAAGGCCATCAGTGTTACCAGGGAGTGAGTATGGCAGCTTCCCCAAGCTCATGGGCTGAGTAGTCACTCTGTTTCCTGCAGTTCTCAAACACCAGAAAATCCCTGAGGGAGGTAGGCTTGGGTGGAATCCACTGGCTGGTTCTTGTGCAGATGGCTTTTCTCCAGAGTCTAGGAAGACTGGCTAGATGCCCTTTTCTCCCTTGCTGCATCCTTTGCTGCCTTCTTCCCACAAGCTCAGATGGCCCAGGGACAGTCTGGTCTATATTGTGCTCTTTGCCCTTTGACAAGTTCATCCTATATATGTATTTTTATGCCCTTGATTCAAAGCTGTGGCCACCAACTGCCTGAGATGTGGTTTCAGTGAGACCAATCAAGCCATCCTATTGCCTCCTCCCAAACAGTCCAAGTCAGCAGCCAAAGAAACTAAAAATAGCTGGAAATGGTTCGGCTAGTCTGTCTTAAGGGAGTGGATCAGCTGAGGCTCCAGAAAAAGGAAACATGGAGCCTGATGAGCAAGAAATGCAATTGCCTGATTCATGAAAGCTGTGTGTGACTCTAGCAAATGAACAGTAGGCACACACCCGTTTACACAACCGTTGTCTATGTGATAGCATGCACACATGGCATACAGTGACCAGGCATTTCATACTAGGGCAGAACCAAGTTGGTATGTGCCTGAAGGTTCATAAACATATTTCCTGGAAGGGGGGGGGCTTCTGTAGGAAGTGACAAGAAAACCAGATCTGGAGTGAGATGCTATATGTGAACAGACAGTAAGGAGGAGAGGTCCATTTTGATGTGGTTGGCAAATATAGTCAGGACTATGAGAGGCAGGGTAAGAAGTCAAACAGCTCTTCCTGTACAAACTCTTTTCTAGGACAATAGGAGGAAATGTCGATTTGGAATGTCACAGAAGATGCAGATGAATGGCTGACCAGTTGCTATTATTATTATTATTATTATTGCTGTTAAGCACCAGTTTTTAGCTTGAAGAAATGAGGACTTGGGGTATACTGAGCAGAAGTGGGTAGAAAATGAATCATGGCTGACAATGCTAGGTGCGAGGGGTGGTATGAGGCAGAGTTCTGGATAATGAGCCTTCCTCTGTTCAATATGTGATAGCCAAGTATGCTCTGTAGGCCAAGCCTCAGCTTAGACCCTAGAACACACGCTCTAATTTAGTGGGCAGAACCAGGCAAAGGCTTGCCAAAGGAATAACTCCAGCCAATGAGTTAAGACGTTCATTTATCAACTAGTGTCATTTGGCTTAATGGCCCTGAAATAATCTTCAACTATTCACAATGTCTGTTATGTGTATATATAGCTTTCCAAAATTATGTATAACTTTTTATGTTCTTTGTTTCAAAACCAACTGAGAGGAATGAGGTGTCTACCTACTCCCCCCTTCTCTCTTTTTCTCTCTCCCTCTCCCTTCCTGCATTCTCATACACACAAAATACTAAATTTAGTGGTTTAGTTTATTGCCCCCCTGCCCCTACAGTGGGCTAGTAGGCCCAGATAATAGAAAGCTCTGCTAACCCACTGCCAGCAATTAGAGACACTCATTCCCTGAGAAGTC
Source organism: Lophiomys imhausi (assembly GCA_907164525.1). Taxonomy (NCBI): domain Eukaryota; kingdom Metazoa; phylum Chordata; class Mammalia; order Rodentia; family Muridae; genus Lophiomys; species Lophiomys imhausi. The sequence continues at coordinate 205,644 of CAJQZJ010001694.1, read as the reverse complement.
CTGCATATGCCACTGTCTCACTCAACTAGCACTTGTAATTATGCAATAATGTTTTCCTTGCTTGATTATAAAAGCAATACTTCTATATACTACAGAGAATAAAAGTAACTCAGAAAAACCTAGAATTTTTATGTATGTAAATTTTATGATACAACCTCCTTAAGAGTTATTGTTTACAAAAGGCAGGAAAGAATGTACTTGGACTGGTCAATAGATTTTCAGTCTGGAAATGATACAAGATGTCTTCCTCAGTTATCCTCCTCTTTGTTTCCTGTCGGAAAAAACACAGTGACCTTTTACATCCACAGGCAGGCTAGGGTGATGACAAGTTTTATGAGCCTCAGAGGACCATTCTTGGCTGTCCTGTGCTGAGCCTTGTTCCCTAAACAGGAGAGAGAACACATAGCATAGGGGTAGATAGCTTTGGTCCTAGGGTAGATAATTGGTAGATAGTAAAGTACTGCACCCGTGCTGGGGAAGTTGTTTACACAGAACTGTGGTTCTCAACCAGTTATCTAAACAAGACCTTCCCACTGTCATATTCTAGTGTGTATCAGATTTTTAGGAGTGAATTTGTTTCAGATAAACCCACAAGTAATCTGATTGTCCCTTCCATCTCTCACCTGTCAATGAAAGACCAAAACCCCACACAAGTGCAGAAAAAATGGATTAGAAACTTGAGAATCTAGAAAATGGGTGAAGAGCTAGCTGTTTCTCAGAATTCATCTTTTGCCGCACTAACTACCCTCTGACAGTTCCAAACATGGCTCATCTGAGAAGAGCGGGTACTGTCTGTCTGAAGCTTTATTTTTCCCAAGGCTTGGTAAATAAGCCATTGCCTGGTGTTGGAATGCTCTGTTCCTTTTGGGCTCCGCCCTTGGCTGGCACACTGTTCTGGGGATGAGTTCAGCAACCCTGAACACAAAAGTCATCTGACCACAGGAAAAAGTGCAGCCACGACTCCAGCCAACTGGCCTTTTAAAGATACTTCCAACCTTGTTTCAGATGTGGCTTCTGCAAGTGGCAACTAGATTTTTAAGACTTTATCTTTTAATGTGTCTAGAGTATATATGGTTCACATTATATACATAAAATTCATGATTAATCTTATTTTGCCATTTGTTCCACCTGTTTTTCTCTGTTTTATATGTATAAAAATACAGTTGGGCTTTTCCTGTGAGTGGGAAAGCCATGTTTATTTGTTCATTGTTTACATGTTTATTCAGCTTTAAAATTAGTGAGTAGCTTTAGCTACTCTTCTTGATAACTAAGGCACTTCAGAATACCTCTAATTCTACTTACTTTGCTCTTATTTATGCTATTTTGGTGTAAATCCCACTTACTTTAAATTCTGGGCACATTACTATTCACTATTGTTTCATATAGCCAGTTCCTGCTGGGTTTAGTGTCTACTCCTCTCATTGCCCCTCTCCCTTTATCCCTCAGAATTTCCTGAAATGGTGGCAGACAGAATTTCAGTTTTTGGTGTTGTGACAGAACCCAGTTTATTCTTGAAATTGTTTTAGTGGGAACAAGGTTGTCTTGGGAATGACTTCCCTTTCAGACACTGCATCCACTGCAGCTGCTGAGGCAGTAGTGATCTCTTTTCTTAGAACATGTTTTTTTCAGGCTTTCCCCAATATTTTTATTAGCACGTATATGAAATAGTGGGTCTATACATTTCCATGTGTGTTAGTCACTGTGCTTTGCTCAGACCTGCACACCCGACCCTGTACCCTTCAGATGCCTGTTGTTTTCCCAGGCTCACGGTTTCGCTCTCCTGTCTGGATGTGACTAGGACTCATTGATATTTAATCTTTAGATGATTACTTTCTCCAGTTCAGATGAGTCCTGAGGCCTTACAAAAACCAACCATTTATTAGTTGTGCAAACTATGGACAGGGCCTCACTACAAGCTGGCCCAATTTGTGATCCTTCCACCTCAATGAATTAAGACATTTTCACAAGACGTATACAATGTATTTTGATCCTATTCAGCCATTAATTCACCTCCTGTAGGTCACATTCCTCGTCCTGAACAGCCTCTCCTCTGCATTCACACTGAAAAAAAAAAAAAAAGATTCTGTAGATGAGAAAGAACTTTCATTATCTGTCCAAGCCTGACCTATTGTCCTTCTCATGATGGTCTCACGTTGCATCCATTTTCCTGCAGATGTTTGTTGCTCTTTACAGCAGAATCAAAAAGTCACTGTGTACACATACCACATTTGTTCTTAAGGGACACCTAAGATGATCCTATAACTGGGCTATTGTAAACAGTGCAGCAATAAACATGAGTGTGCACATGCCTTTTAACAATGATGGTGACTGAGTATATACCAGAGTGGGAATTTCTCCTTCAAAGAAGTGTGTGTAAAAGCCCCCATACTGCCTTGCACAGTGGCGGCACTGACTCACCCTCTCCCCGTCGTCTCCCTCTTTCCAGCATCTGTTGCTAATCTCTGACCTTAACCATTTTGACTGGGCTGAGGTGGAGTCTCCCTGTGGTTTCTCTGTATTTCCCTGATGGCCGAGAACACTGAATCTTTTCCCCATGTATTTATTGGCTATTTCTACTTCTTTTGAAAAATCTGTTCAATTCTTAGTCTTTTGGGAGTCAGTTTTTGAGTTCTTTGTATATTCTGGATACTCATCCCGTTAGATGAATAGCAAAGATCTCCTATTTCGTAGGTTCCATGTGATCCTAGTTATTATTCTTGACTCCCAAGTCCTACTTATTGCCTGTGCTAATGTCTTCCAGTGCTTCACTTCCACTTTCTGGTACCTTGAGGCCTTCGATTCATTTGGAGTTTATTTTTATTCAGGATGGGAAATACAGTTCTAGTTTTATTTTTCTACACTTGGGCACCCCATTTCCCAGTACTATTTGTTAAACTGGGTGTCTTTTCTTCATTGTAGAATCAGGTAGTTGCATGGATTTACTTCTGGTCTATATTTTGTGTCAGTATGACAGTACTCTCTGTGTATCTATATATACATGCATGAATCTTAGAGTTTTATTGCTGTGAAAAGACACCATAACCACAGCAACTCAGATCAAGGAAAACGTTTAATTGGGGCTGGCTTACAGTTTCAGAGATCCCTTATCATCATGGCAGGAAGCAGGGTATTGTACAGGCAGACATGGTTGGAGGAGCCGAGAGTTCGACATCTAGATCTGCAGGCAGCCAGGAGACTGTGTTTTACACTGGGTGTAGCTTGGACATTTAAGATCTCAAAGGCCCACTCCATAATGACACACTTCCTCTAACAAGGCTATACCTCCTCCAAAAGGCCACACTTCATTATAGTGCCACTCCCAATGACCAAGCATTCAAACACATGAATCTATGGGGTCATACTTATTGAAACCATATGTATGTATGTATTGGCTGTGCCATACTATTTTTTGTTGAAGTCCAAGTTCTTAAAATACATCCTCTAACCTTCCTTTTTTCTGCTTCTAGAACACTCCTAAGACCATGTTGGGCCCTTTTCAGTTTTTTAATTGCTTAACTTCCACTTCTTCCTATATTGAACAGTTCCTTCTGACCCAAGTTATTGGTGTCCTCTATAGCTTTTACATTTTTCAATTCTCACATTCTATCAATCCTCTTTTCAAATATTAAACCATTTAAAATATCATCCCTGTCATCTGCTTCAAAGTGATTTTCTTTTTGAAATTTTGAAGAACATACTGACCTATCTCATAACACTAGTGTCTGAAGCCCCTGCTTTTGTTCATGGTATTTTGTGTGATTACTCTGAGCTGTTCTTATTTCTTAGAATATTATTTTCGTAACTCACTGAGGTTATGCTTTTATTCTACCACCTCAAAAGGGATTCTGCCTGTCCAGTTCAACCAGCATTCTTAGTCTGATTTCTCTTAGTATTCAAGAATGTGATTTGGACTATAATGGCAATGTGAGTTCATTATTACTTTTTAATTACCTGTTCTGTGTATAAAGCAGCTTTCCTTGGAGAGTCCCAGGGGCTAGAGCATCTATTGGCTCATATACACGAGTAAGGTAGACTTCCAGGAGCCTGCTTTAGAGCAGAAGCATCTCTGTCCATCATGTCCACCCTAGCCCTCAAAATTGACATCACAGTCCCCACTCTGGTGACCATCTCCATCCAAAGTGCCTGTGCTGTTTGATGATCTTTCATCTGTATGTGGATTTTGACCTGGTCATTTCTTTCTTGCTAGTTCAGGACTCAGAAAATCAGCAAAATCTTGGTGCTGCTTACTTGCACAGATGTCAGGTTTTTTTTTTTTTTTTTTTTTCTTCAGTGTTCCCACATCATTTGGACAGATTTCTTTCCTTTTAGGAAGGGAGGTTTAGACAGGATTTCACTAGTTAGCCCAGGCTAGCCCTGAACTCACCACCTTCCTGCTTCCTCTTTTCAGTGTTGAGATTCCAAAGTGCACACCTGCTATCCCTAACAGCTATGACCTGCAGTGTGCATCAATGAAATCAGGAAGCTTAGCGTATGTAAATTGTTTATTCACAAATAAGAATTTTTATAGGAAGGTCAACAGTTTTCATCAAATTCCAGGTTTGTGACTTGAGAGAAGTTAAAAAGTGAACCACATACATGGTAATATTGGGCAAATAATTCCAGTTTTATTTCTTCTTTATATGCTTATTGAAACAACTATTTCAGGAGCTTAAGAATGGAAAACAGAGTCTCTAACTGTGCCCTAAGTTTCTTGACTGACTGGATCGTCTTCTGGCTGGCTACCCAGTTGGTGTTACAGGCATGTGCCCAACTCACCCAGCCTTTTCTGGTGCTGGGGATTTGAACTTGGGTCCCCATGCTTGTGTAGCAAGCCTTTTTACTCATCAAGCCATCTCTCCGGATAAGACTTTCCTGTGACTGTATTATCACTTTTCCTTTCCCTTTGCTGATTAGTATTCGTTGCTTGCTTATGCTATACCACTTAACCTTCAAGAGTTCATTCATTGCAAGTTGGTTTTGGGTCTTTATTTGCTTGATATTCCTTTTGTGGGAAATGTAAGATAGTAGACTATCTCAGCTTTACAGGCTCTAGCTTGTTTCAACTACTCAACTCTGCCACTGTAGCATGAAAACAGTGACCATAACTAAACGAATTGGTAGGGCTATGCTCCAATAAAATTATCTACAAACCAGATGGTGAATTGGATTTGGCAGCGGTGGGGGTAGGAAGAGCTCCACACTCTCCAGAGCCTCTCCTTCACTGTGCCTCCAATGAACACTTACATACACACAAACACACTTACCTTACACATCCCTGCAGGCCCTTCTGTGTCCAACTCTGTATTCTCCAGACACCCATTTACTCTCTGCATTTAAATGTCCACAAGTCCCTTGAATGGGGTATCCTCTCAGCACTCTTAGTAAATGGTACTGTCATCCAGAGATACTGAGGGCAGAACATGGGAGCGAGCCTCAACACACCCTCCTCTCTCATCCTCTAATTCAGGTCTGGAAATGGCATTTGACACACATAGTCAAATTTAAGATTTTGCTACCAGAACTAAACTTTATTTCCATGTTTATTACATGTTTATCTTTGATGCTGAGTACATATTAGAATTGATTTAACAGATGACTTGCGAGAAAGTTTGATATTCTCCGCTGAATGGGTTAAAAAGGAATGTAAAACTACAAAATACTAGTTTCAGTGTGAGTTCTAAGTTATGGTAAATACAACAACACATATCTTGCTATTTTCCTCTAATTTTCCAAGATGGATTTCACTATAAAAGCTTTTTTTCATTTCAAGAAAGGAAGGGTTGCTCATAAAAACCATTTACTTTAAGCATAGGGTACAAATAAGTCTTAACACAAAATCCTACTGTCTATTTATAGTTATGAATCGAGGGGGACTAACTAATGTCAACTGCAAGTCTAGTATCTTAAATGTGTTTGCTATTTGCTTTTGGCAGGGACAGTCAGGCCAATCTAAGGGTGACATACAATACAACTCCATTTGACATTCATGTTTAACATTTGGTATTCAGAATGGGGATGGCCAAATACTGCTGACAGAAATTCAAAATCATTTCCAAGGGTACCAGAGCCGAGAGAAGTTACACATTCCTCTTCTGGACCTACATTGTACACAAATGGAGAGTACTAGTTTTCAAAACAAAACTTGTATGTGGAGCTGGTGGAATTCAAATAACACAGAAATACTTCTTGCAGTATGACAGTTTTGTGTAGTGCTCTGTAGCATATTTTGTGAAGGTGTACCTCTCCTTTCATGGAGAAGAGACACGGTGATTATCACTGCCTACCCTACACCTACACCCATCCAGGACATGTCTTTCTAGTTCTACTAATCTTAGGTACATTTTAAGTTCCTTGAGCCAGGTCACGCAGGAATTTGCTATGTACTCAAGGTCGCTGCTGACTCCCGATGATCCTTCTGTCTCCACCAGTTCTGGGATTACAGGCATGTAGCACACCATGCCCAGACTACTTAAGTTACTTAAAAAAAAGTTTAAAATAATCTATTTATTTATTTTTACCATGTACAAGATAAGGATTACTAAAAAGGAGAAAATGATTACTATTCTCCCATGTTTTAGGATCACCTGCCAAAACTTCTAATTCATGATATGCTTTCTCATATAACTGTTTTAGATGATTTATAGCTTTTAAAATTTCATCTTAATGGCCAAATTGCTAAAACTTTTCTAAATCAGTTTTCTAGTATCAGAATCTTAAATGAGAAAGAACAAGAGAAACTCCATAAAATTCAACTTCCTCCCTTCCCAGAAAAGCCAACATATCTCTTAAAATGCAAAGGCAAGCTCCTTTTCTTAGAACACAGGCTAGGGAGCTTTCTGTGTTTGTGTTTAGTGAAAGTCCCAGGCCAGGAGGACTATTTGGTCTCTATTGCAATTACTCAATTTCTCCCACTGAAGGGGGAAGGAACCTTAGGTAGTGTGTAATTAAAAATGAAGGAGCAGTGCAAAGTTGGCCTACAGGGGCAGCTGGCCCACCCTGCTTTAAAACTGATGTCACTTACAGGTGACCTAGGAGTCACCTCATAGAGACTACTGTCATGCTGGGTGCAATGACTGACTCAGAATCTAGCAGTAAACCCTTAGAAACATTTTGATGATGAATATTTTAAATTTAGCTAAATCTCTGCACTAAGTAAGATTCTTCTACTAAGAATCATGATTTTCATTGGGGACAACATCAAGAAATTGCTTAAGTATTAGTTATTGAGGGTTTAATTTAAAATTAATAAGTGATGTCCATACAGTTTAATATTCAATTTAATTTAAAAAAACTTAATGAAAATATAACAGAATCAAAACATTTAAAATAAGTACACTCAACTACCCACTCCAGCAATTCATTTAAGTCATAGCAACTATAGAATATGAAAAATAAATTCAGAAGTGTAATTACTTTAAAATACACTACTTCCACTTTCAATATCTTACATTTATGTATATATTCTATGGTGGAAGCAGAAATTCTCTCTAAAAACATTATCTTCTTAAAATCTTGAGGTGCATATTAGAGCCACAGGCAATATCTGACATATAAAATTGCAGTACAGGCCTTTCGAATTTGGCATCACTGGTACAATACAATGACCAAGGTACAGAACTGTACAATGCCTATACATTCGAGTAAGAACCATTATTCTCTTCAATGTAGAATGACTAATGCATATTCTACAAGGGCAGTGAGGTTAGTAATTCTGTTGGGTATATGTCCTGACATAATTTCCAAATGTACAACACAAACAACTTTGTTAAGGCCATGTTTTATTTGCTGATTAATGGACAAAAGGCAATGTAATTTATTTTCAAGTATTTTCTTGAAAGTCTGTGCTCATAAAAATTATGAAAAGTTGGAAACAGACTGTTAAATCACTGAAAGTTTAAATATATCTTACACAATCTCATTTGTACAAAAATACAAGTTAAATATAAACATAAAGCAGTCATGGTAATTTTATGCAAATCTGTTTTATGTGATCTGTAGTTATATATAAAAGTTTCTTGGTTCTGTTATTTGTGAAAAGACCAACACCAGATTGAGTATCTATCAGCAAAGGGCCCTAAAAAGCTTACTTTAGCATTAATCTTGAACATGGTTATAAGTATTTTCTAATGTGAGATCATCTAAACACTGAGAAAATAAAAAGGGCAGTATGTCCATAAACCAACAAATAATCTGGCTGCAATGTATCATAAACACAAACCCACATATCTGTACAATGAACATGTTATTACATACACACAGGCACACACATACTTGCATGTATGTCTACACACACTGCACACACAACGAGGTCACACACAGCCTAATGAGGTGCCACATCTTGCTCGATATTCAGCTGTGCGTTTTTTCTGACTTCATCAAATGAATAGCTTTTTGTCACCTTCCCATTCTTGAAAACCGTATGGAGAAGGTCCTGCAGAATGTAAATTTTGTTATTAAAAAGACCATCCACCAAATACTGGAACCATGCTTTGATGAATTCACCTAAGAGGTCAAATATACCAAGCTGTTGAGAGTGTCAACCTAATAACAGTAAGATTATGATAAACATTCTTAGGCCAGTTTTCTTAAAAGAAGAAACAAAACACCAGATGCCTGATCTTTTCTACTGCTGAAGAAGCGTGTTTGCTTGGGATAACTATAAGTGGCCCTGGAAATTATTACTTACAGAGCCTGGACAACAGCCTCGACACTGCTGAGACCTGTCAATCTAGAAGTTTAATAAGATTTGTTAGTCATTAAATTTTGGTCTTAAAAGATAAAATCCAAAAACTCAACCCAAGACAGAAACAGAAAAGCAGGTACTGATCTCTGTCTCATCTATAATGACCAAGTCACATAAAGACTCTTAACTGCAAAGTCGTGGTTAAGCGTCGACAGAGGACACGGGCTGAATTTCCCTTAGGCCAGGTCAAGTCTAGTTTCTATATGAAAAGTCCACTGAAATTCGTCTTAATTTTCCTTCTTATAGTACATATGACATTAGTTGGTATCGTGTGTGCTCCAAGTTCTAGATGTAACATTTTCTTTTGTAAGTTTCAATATAAACTACCATAAAATGCTAGTTTTTCTATGTTAACCAAGATCATAGAAATTGATTACTATCATATTTATGCCTGGACAACAGACTGGACAGATGCTCTCAAGCACTGTTCACACCCATGTTTCCTTTGACTTCGTCTCAACTGGTTTTGCTTCATTCGAGCTGATCCAATACAGCAGAACCTTGGTGCCTCCAACTGTTACGGGAAATCTACTCAAAGAATTGCTGGTGGGCTATATAAAGAGATTTAATTCTAAAGGCCTGATGTACAAGTTCACATGGTTTTCATTAGATTGTTTTATCAATTCCAACCCCAAATCTTAAAAGGCATAACAAAATAAAACTGTCATAAGCAGCTTAATTTGTACAGTATTAAAGTATCATAATAGCACTAAGTATACATTTGTTTTTGAAGAATATACTCATGAGACTTTTTCTGCCTCAAACTGAATCCCACCTAATGGTTCAGTTATGGCTTTCCCATCTGTTAATCATGTAACCTGAATGATCCACTCCATTCCATGATACTAAGACAACTAAGACAATTTGTTCTTTTATTTTTTAAAGTTCAGAAGTCCCTGAAAATCAAGTAAGACTAAAGAAAACCTTCTCAAGTGGTTATTATTAAGTTCTAAAGAAACAATTCCTTTTAAAAAGTTTGAAATTTGGCTAGTCCATCTAATTACAAAATTACAATATTTTACTATAGTATGGTTATGCAAAGTCCAAGAGCAACTAACTATTCTTTGCTATGCTTCTCCAGAAACTAGTCACTGCTATCTGACAGTAAGATTTAAGACCAAATATAAAAAAGGCTGTTAAAGGCCATCAACATTCATCATGTTGGTCATGTTGGAAAACAAATTATTTCAGTGTCAGAAAACTATTCTGAAAGGTACATGAAAGTTTAACACAAAACACCCTTTTCTTAATTTTAAAAGCCAGGTCACTACTGTTTTAAAAACTCCCGTCAACAGACACTTACGTGGCCATATTCCTCTAGGTCTCCTTTTCCTTCTTCAAGTGTAACGAAGTTCCCTGCTGGTGTCCTATGTAAAGACAATCGGCCCTTTTTTTGACCTTTTGTTGGGATCAGCAACTGGGTCCTTAAAGACATTAACCTGAAATCCAAATTAAGAAAAGGAAAAGATAAATCATCTTCCACCAAATGTCTTTAAAACATATATATAGATCAACATTAGAGCTCTCATCTACACACACAAGGCCTTGGGTTGGATCCCTAGCTAGAACTAGGTTTTTTTTTTTTTAAAGGGGATTATATTTAAGTTAAAAAGTCTATATTGTTGTATGTGTAACTACATCAGTCTACAACTGGCTGTTAGAAACATAACTCATTGATATGTCAAAGTTTAAAGGCAGGATATATAGCTCTAAATTATTAGACTAATATGTACAGGTCCTTGGTTCAATCCATAGGTCTGCAAGAAATAAAAATTAAAGTCAAAAAAAAAAAAAAAGAAACATAACTCATTAATTAGCTTGTTTTTCTTTAAAACAGTCATGCTATAGAAACCCAAATCTTGGATATCTTTTACAGGATAATTAAGAGAAATTTACGCTGTGGCCCTCACATTACAAACCACAAACAGACATGTATTTACACGTTGTAGAGAGAACTAGGGTGTTTAAGATAAAGACACTCTTGTTCCATAACATTTTCCTTTCATTATTTCTTTCTTACCTTTACCCTAGTAAGAGGCTGGAGATATAGCTCAGAGGTAGAGGGCTGGGCTAATATGAATAAGGCAACATGTAACACACACACACACACAAACACACACTGAAGAGGTTAATGGTGGAAGAACCTACTGGGCACGGCAGCACAGGCATGTGAAGCAGACAAGAGGGCTGCTGCAAATTCGAATCAGCCAGGGCCACACTGCAAGAGCCCACTCAGAACAATAACAAAAAAGACGTAAAGAATCTGAAGACAGTACGAAATTTATTTTGGGACTAGAAAATTGGGGGCAAAACAATAACAGATGGCACCAGAAATTGCAGTGCATGGAAGAGCAACAGATAACAGTCTCTGGACAGGCTTTGTTCAGGTTCTATTTATAGCTGCAGTGTGCCTGTGTGTGAAGGTGGTCGAACTACAACTCTGTGGAATTGGTTCTCTCTCCACCTCTGTGGGTTCTGGGGAGTGAAATTTGGTTGCCACACTTGCATGGAAAGCGCCTTTGTCTGCTGAGCCATCCTGCCTGCTCTTTTCTGCAGTGCTCTTAGCTTTCCCTGAGCCCTTACAGCACAGAGTCCTCAGCCTTTAAGTGGCGATGAGAGATGACAGGGATGGATACCCAGCTACATTATGACCACTGAACATGGTTCTGGTATGAAAATCAGAAGCTCCAACGCTACCCTCATAATATTCTTGACAGTGATTACACACTTGACTATCTTCAGTACTTGATGGCCAGGCTAACTGACAATCTTACTGAAATAGAACCAACTTCTTCTTACAAAGGCATATACTAAAAATATGGCACGACTGACCATCACCCTTCCTCTTAAACCACTCACTGCTTATTGCTTATTGGTTTCCTCCATCTCTTTCGTTACTACCTGACATCCCTAAGTTAGGTAGTATCCATCAACATCTTACAGCCCATAGCATATTATCCTTTGACTATGAAACTCATTATATATACTCTTCCAGATACACAGAAGCAACAGGAAAAGAAAAGCTAAAGGACATACCCCAAGGCCATTGGTCACAACATAGCTGCACTTGAAGGAGCAATTCAAGAGGTCTCTTGTTAACTTTTGTAGCAAAGCTCCTCCAGACCCAAAGGAGACATTCTCAATACTCCATTTTTTTTTTGTTTCATTCCTTCTACAATCTAGAAGATTAAGAAACAAGCAAAGATTAAAAACAAATGGTCTGGAAGATGATAGAGGTTTTTTTTCAAAGGACAATATTGTGAAACTTCTATAGTTGTTTTGTACCAGTCAATACTTAGATAAACCTAGGCAAATAATAGTACACATTTTCTTCCTAAAGTCCTACTCATGACAAAAAAGGCATGTTGAAGGGTCTTATGTACCCCTGCCATGGACATTGCCATGAATATTGAACCATCTCCTGTATCAATATGATGCTAAGAATGATCCCCATTTATCCATGACTAATAAAAGTTGCTGACAGCCTATAACTGGGGCAGAGAGAAAATAGGAAGGCACGACTTAGATTGGGTGGTGGGTCTCAGAGGAGACTACAAGGGAGAGGGAGAGGAAGTTGTCTTGGGGTAGCATGGATCATGAGCACATGGCCAACAGCAGCTTGCTCTGAGGACTGACATGATAGAGCAGCCGCCGCCTAGGAGTTACCAGATTCGCAAGTGAAGGGCATTTACCTGATTTTTTTTTAGGGTGATAGGATTATTATAGCTCAGAACCTACCCAACTTAAACTTTACAGCTTATTAATAGAATACAGTGTTTCTGTGTTGTTTACTCAGGAACCAGAGGGTTTTAAGGGATGTAACAAACTCCTGGAATAATTAATTTCAACAACATTTTGGCGCCCAACATAGGGCTCTCACAGGAGGACTAATGGTGGCTTGGACTACTGCAGGATGCAGAATCCAGACCCAAACCTCTAAACAGATTAAGCTTAAAAATGTGCTAGAGCACTAAATATAGGAAAGAATTTAGATAAAGTTACAGAGAAAGATGTTAAAGAGGAAAAAAAGGAAGGATAAATAATACACATAGAAAGTAAATCTCCAAAAAGGGAGAAAGATAAAAAGTTATGTTTTCAAAGGTGCACATATAAAAATAAATGAATAAATAAATAAATGCATGACTTTAATCTCAATACAGAAAAGCCAAAGACAGAGACAGATTGGTTCCTGATGAGTTTGAGGCCAGCCTGATCAGCCAGTGTCACTATTGTTACATAAAAGTGAATATTATATGCTATTGCCAATAACCACTGACTTACATATTTATTACCTGTGCCATATAACTGTTACATGTAGTAACACTGTGATTTATCTGTAATGATTAGAAAGCCTTAGAGTCTAGTAATTTGGAACAAATACTTCAGCTTTTGTTGATGGCATTGGGCAGTAATTTTTTTTGAGGTGGCTAGGAGAGTTTACAAAGCTTTAAGTACATATAGCCAGTTTTCTCAGTCCTCTTCACTCCTGCAGCCCAATCACAGTGAGTACAATAAACTGAAATCCCCAGCTTCCACACACCCATTTTAACCTAATGCCATCCAAGAAGACCAAGTCTCCAACACACCAACAGAAACAGGACACTGTTTTGTCTAATACAAATGAGACTTCTGGCTTCTTAAGCAGATTTATTCTGGTTAACATTAGAAACTAGAGCAGGATGCTGTAGGGAGAATGGATGTTGACAAGGTAAGGCTGGCAGTCAAGGAAAGAAGGCAGCTTGTTAGATAAAGTACCACCCTCCCATTTTTACCAAAATCAAGGAATCTGATTAGCATATGTAGAGTTACAGGGTGAGGGAACTTCAACTGAAGAACTGCTTAAATCAGACTGGTCTGTGGCCATGTCTATGGGACATTTTCTTAATTGCAACTGATGCAGGAGGGCCCATCCCACTGTGAACAGTGCCATTCACAGAGATGCGCCAGGGCTGTATTGAGAATACCTTTATGTAGTTGAATGAGGAGGTCTAGAACAATTAAATGTGCCAGCCCCAATTTCTATACTCAAGGTTCTCCACTATTCTCCTGTACACTGTACTACCAATCAATACTTAGTTCCTTTTCACAAAACATCTTCTAATGTCCCAAGACCCAATGTCTTGAAGCTGAGAGTCTCCACTTAAGCAAGGTAGTTTGGCAGAGTGGGTAGAAGCACCTTCATTCTGTTCCTGCAAAACTCTAGACACCTCAGTCTGGAACACACAAGACCATAGAAACACCATTATACACCAAAGCTCTCATTTTCAAATCAATCTTTGGAAAATAATGTAAATCTAGGAACTGACTTGAATCATACTGCCTTATAATTTTGTTGACTGCTGTAGTAAAATACCCCAAGAAAGCAACTCAGGGAAGACAGGTTTATTTGGCTCATAATTCCAAGTTACAGTCCCTCACCATGGGGGAACCATGACAGCACAGGACCCAAACCTAGGGAATGGTGTAGTCCACACCAGGGTGTGTCTCTCTATCAATCGTTATGATCAAAACACCACCACAAGCTCATACACCAACCTGATCAAGAAGATCCCTCACTGAGACTGTTTCCAAGTGACTCAAGATTGTTTCATGCTGACAATGAATACCAATTCTTATACACACTTTGAGCTCTTAAGAAACAAAAGCCTTTATTCTTGTCTCTCTTTAGAATCACGAGGGAAGGCGGCTGTTGGGGCCTGAAGAAGTATGCTTTGGCTGTCCTTTCAGTATGTTAAGCTACTATTAATTCTACACCAAAGGCATTTACCATCGTAAATGTTTAAAATAAGAGTCACAATCACATTTAAGTTTTAATAGACTGTTTATGAATAAAAAAGAGTGGTTTCAAGAATGAGGATTTCCTTACTGGAACACTCATGTAAAGCACATACCTCCTGTAAAGTATTGATATCCACTCCATCTCCTTGAATGACTCTAAGATAAGGTGGCAGCAATTTGTAGCCCTTTAAGTTCTCAGTAACAGGAAACTTCTTGCCTAAAATATCTAAAACCTGTATGAAAAACAAAACAAAACACATGACATAAGTAACTAAAACTGGGGAGGAGGGGGGGATGCTTTCCAAACTAAAAATAATGTATTTCTTTGTTAAACAATTTTGAGAATAAAAAAATAAACAATCTTAAACCACATATAAAGTTTTATAAAATTTGATTCAATACATTTTAACTACATTAGAAACAGGTATGCTCTTTCCTATTTCAGTCAATTCGTATCATTAAAGTAGCACAAAACATGACCTTTTTCCTTCACATCTTTCAAATTATACAGATTTAAGAAAAATATCCATAATATTAAAACAACATATATTTTAAAGAAGAATGTAGGGTTGGCATGACAAACTCATAACTATGCTTTTGATTTGGGCTTATTGTGTTGTGGCCAAAAGTTTTGCTTGGCTTACATTTGTCTGACATTTCGGTCAGATGCTGAGAGAAAATGCAGCCATCAGTTAGGATGGAAGCAAGGCATACATACTGTGTAGTTTGTCCGGAGCTCTGGGCTCCATTAAACCAACTCCCGTAACACTGAAGCCTCTCTATGCAATGACTGCTGCTGAAGATCCCTACAGCAGCTCAGACCCTTAACACAGATTTGAACTTGCTCAGGTAAAGTTGGTCAGGGACACAGAAGACCTATCAGACATGCCCGCTTCCCACAATAACTACTTCCTTTCCCGACATAAACTGCTTAAAGATCTTAAGAAAAAATTCCATGTAAATGGCTTTCTTTATAACTATCACAATGGAAATGGAAATACTGTTTGTTTGTCAAAAGTGAATTACTACAGGCTAAGGCTGTTTACAGAATTAAAGACCTCCTGTAATCTATGGGCCCACTTCCTACAAGTGCCCAGTGACATGCCATCTGCTCATTAGCTGACGGCAGCTGTATAGGAAGGCTCGAGCAGGACTAGACTGGACACTAGGACCCTCTTTCCATGTTTCTCAGCCTTGGCAGGTCATCCCCTCTTTTACAACAGAGATGGAAGAGCTACCAGAGGGCATTTTTCTTTTTTCTGAAAGATTAAAGAAAACATTGTAGTGTAAAGCACCACACAGCACTTCTCTAGTAGGAGGCATCAATGAAGTCCTGCTGAGACAACACTTTGTCAAGAAGGCAGACCAGGCCCTGAACATTAAAAAGGCCTTCCTCTGCTCATTAAGCAGTATCATCTCCAGTCAGGCATGACTTGAAAAACAGCTTTGAATTATCTGTATTCCTTATTACCCTGAACATAATAAGCCTTCTATACTAACAACGTCAAAGTTGTTAACAATGATTTCTAATAAATGGAGTAAACCACAAATAAGTTGATTACAGCACAAGCCTGATTAAGATGGTAATGCTACTAATTCTGAAGGCACATAAGTATTCAGCAGCCTTTATTAATTGTCTTCTTGACAATATATAAACTAACTAACCTTTATATCCTTACTCTTCAATTAATGTGTGACCTTGGGCAAATCTATTGCTCTCTTTGGGTTAAAATTGAAAACTAGAAGAGTTTCGGAAAGCCCTGAACTGATGTATACACAAATGAGTATTGAAGCAGCTGGTGTACAGGCATCCTAATAACACACATTACAACTTACCTTCAATACAGTGTCAAGAGGATTTCCAGAATCAGGCCTGATGATTAGTGGTGCCTCTGTACTTCTCGATACTATTAAATGTCTTAGGTCTTCACCCCATATTTTCTCACACGCATTATAAATGTCATAGCTATCACTGACCACAGACACAGGCACTGATGAGAACTGTGTTACTATGTGTTCAAAAGCATCTTTTTCATGGTCTTTCCCCCAAGCTGTTATGGTACTAGAAAACAAAACAAAAATACAGATTTACTAAGGCAGACACACGACCTATTTCTGAAGCATCATTAACCACCTTATTCATTATACCACATTATCAGTGCCACGGGAAGGCCATCCAGTTTAATTAGCGCACATCAGAAGGCAAATGAAATGTTTGGTCCAAACTACTACTTGGTCAATTCGTTTTTAACACAAGTTGATTATGTTCAGCTTAGTAGTTATTATTACTTACTCTTAAATCAATAATAAACTGGTTTTTGTTTCTGCATCCCTCAATACACTCAAAGTCAGTGAGCTAAAAAGCCTGTGCAGCCTTCCATACTTCATTCCAGGATGCCAGAAAGGGTGGATACATACTCCCATTTTTGCTTGGCAATGCTACCACTTGGTTCTTTTCTATGAATTTCTGAAACCGTATACCAAGAGACATAAGATTTTACCATCCAAAATCTTATACTTAGAAGCAATTATTTATATTTATCATAGTATATACAGTCAAATAACTAACCCTGTTATATCTTAAAATGCCCAGTAACAGGCAGTGATGCACTTACCTGCAGGTTCTTTACTATTAGTATGTGCTCAACAGTTAGTTTGAGAAAAATATAATTTAAGACAGAAAACAAAATGGAAAAGTTTCTATTAGGAAAGAATGACCCGTGTCCTTGTCAAAGGCCCAAAGGGGACCATAGGACCAAGCAACTACAGACAAACCTCTGAAACCACGAGCCATATTTTGTTTGTCCTTTAAGTTGATTTTCTCAGGCATTCCTTGAAAAGGATGGAAAGCCAACTAACACAACCATATTCAATTAATTCAGAAACTGTCATTTTATATTATTCTCTTTATCCTAAAGGGCTAAATACCCTTTCTCTGTCAATGGCTGTTAGAAGTAGCTAGCAGGCACATTTGAGGACTTTAACACTATACTCATCAAGAAAGAGCCTATTATACAAGTCACATCATAGTGAACACTCTTCTTACAAACCAGTAGCTATGATATCACGTTTCAGCTTCATGCAGCTGTCTGCATGCTATGGGGAAAACACAGATGAGGAGAGGGACACTTTCATCAGAACTGCTCCTTTCCTAAGTCAGTGAGTTAAACTCAGTGGCCACAAACCTGGAGAGAGTCACAATGTAAGAACAAACGCCTACGGTTAGGCATCATTGCTCATGTAGCTCCTACTGACAAGTCTGCATAAACAGTCCCAAGACTGCTGTCTGTGTCACACGTCTATTGGACACTGTCAATTCTAGGCAACATCAGGTGAGTTTTAGTTCTCACTCACTGAACCTTCCTGATGCACATTCTCTTTCCCTTGACTTCGATGAAAGCTTCCACATTTCAATGTTCTGGAATTTCTTCACTTCCCTGCTGCCTCTGCTTTCTCCTTCCATCAGTCAGAAGCCTGGCTCTCTGCTATAGACTGAGACTCTATCCACCCCAGACACATGGCACGTGGCCTTCTGCACGGCATCATCCAAACACCTATTTCTCTAGGACAGCATCTCTATAAAGATCATATGGGTATGTTTACTCAGTGACTTTTATTGATGTCATTACTCCAATTTCAGTCATCAGATTAGGTTGATATCTTTCAAGAGCCTGAGGGAAAAAAGTACATAACTGAATTATTTTTATTTTCAGACTCAAACTCTCTAAAGAAATATTTGCAACAGCAGTAATGGTGTGAGCTATTTTCGATGTTTGGATTTATCTTAAATGGCCTTCTGTTGTAAAATACTAGCTTCTCCTTTTGTGTGGCTAGATAGAGAAAAGGAAGCAAAGAGATGAATGACATGCCCAAGGCCACCCACCATGTCAGCTGTTAAATAAAGCAGGGTTTTGGTCAAATACAGAAAATATTATGGGATCAAAACATACACTGGACTTCCACTCTGTATGCATACATTTAACCCAGAAGCCCAGAGAGACTCCCTTTGCCTTTAGACTCATGGCATATCACGTGCTTATTAATTCAAAACTTATTGAGCTGACGGTCTATGTGATTACTACAAATATAGCAATGTCCTTAATGTTAGCTGAATCTATTCTCCTGAATCACAATTCAAATAATTGATTCTTAGCAATTTTATCTTCTGTTTACCAATTTGTTTGCATTCATTTAGCCATCTAGCTTAGAACCTAACCTCTTCAAGATGACTGTTTCCTATACTATTTCCTAGAAAGCCTAGCTTCTAGTTTTTTTTTTTTTATTTTCCTGCTATCTAAATAACCTAGAATCTATTTCTAATACATCATTTGCTCAAAACTGCAGGATGTACTTTGTTTTGAAAATGCCTAATTAATAGTAAGCTAGAGCTGAACATAATCACAGCACTTTGGAAATGGAAGCAGGAGAATCAGGAGTTAAACTACATAACAAGTTTGAGGCCAGCCTGGGCTACATGACACCCTGTATTAAAAAACAAACAAACAAACAAACAAACAAACAAACATGATGTGCACTGAATATTCAACATTAACATTCTCAATAAATTAACTTTCACCTGACTTAATCTTCTTTTAACATTTTAGCCCTCAGTCCCCTAAAACATATGACTCTATCATAATGCTTGGTAAAACATGAAAAAAAATAACTGTTTCTATTTCCTTAGGGGTTATAGGACTGTTTAATTTGTTAACCTGATCTTGCTTTAACTTTGGTAGGTGGATTCTATCAAGTAAATTGTAGGGGATACAAGATGGCGGCCGCCCCGCCCGGAAGCATTTTGAACTTGGGGAAAACAGCCATAAAAGCACAGAGTTGTAGGACACTGTGCAAAAATCTGAGGGACTAGACCCACCGGGGTCCCACCCAGTTCCCAAGAGACTATTAAGAGTCCATGGGCAAGGCTCTCCCCCCACCTCTCTCGGACACGGAAGCTGCTGAATCCAGGAATCGGGAACTCCTATCGGGAGAGATGCTTGGTAAGATCAACTGTAATACTCAGTGGGCAGATTCAGACCCCCACACCTGCCCCGACACAAGATCACTCACTAGTCTACTGGGTTCCACACACCCCACGTGGACCTTCCAACTATTTAGAAAAGGTTGCGGACCCATGGGAGTCCTAGCAGCATGCTGCAGCGACACCGTGGTCGGTGGGGCAGAGGCGCGCGCCCGCAGCGAGGCAGTGGGGCGGAAGCACACGCAGAGAAGCTGTGGGGCTGGGTGCGCACAGAGGCAGGGCTCGCTGCGGAGGCGCGCAGAACCTGAGGGTTCCAAAACGTGGAGGCCAGAAGCCAGGGTCCCCACAGCTATATTCTGGAAAGCCCAGACATATCAGGCGTGGAGTCGGGCCCTCTCAGACTCCTTGGGGACCTCCAGAGTCCACAGAATCTGTGCCTGGGCAAACAGGACCATACCACCAGAGCCACTGCAGGCTGAACACTCAGTGTGCAACATAGAGAGGTCTAACTTGGGAGCAGTGAAACAGTCCCGGGCCATTCCTCATTACCTGGGAATAGGCTGCACCAGCTCACAGTGCTTCAGGCTATTAGAAGCACAGTGACCTGGAGATCCCCCTGAAGCAACGATAGAGCGCCAAGCAATTAGACTGCTACACCAAAGCGCCCCCCTGTGGATCCAAACCCAGAAGACAATGGGACCAGACAGCTAAAAACATCCATATAGCCAAAGGTCCAAGAAAAAACAGAAATCAAGGAAATATGACTCCAACAACACAAAACTATCCTAATTCATCCAATTTTGATGACCTCACCACAGCAGAAACACATGAAAACAATGACAATTCTACATTATGGAAAGTAATAGAGTCCCTTCAAGAAGAATTTAAATCTATGAAGGAATTCAAAGAAGCCACAATTTCACAAGCGAAAACAACAGATAACACCATTAGAGAGTTCCAAGCCAAGGTGGCTCAACTTGAACAGGAAAAGGACAGGGCAATGAAAGATTTCCATGCAAAGACAAGCAAAGTGGAGCAGGAAATGTACAAAACGAATAAAACCATTCAAGACATGAAAATGGAAATGGAAATAATAACCCCTTGTATCTTATCAGAGCAACCATGGAATAAAGCTGGACTTCAAAAGAATCAACAGAAAGCCTATGCGCACATGGAAATTGAACAACTCTTTACTAGATGACTACTGGGTCAGGAAAGAAATAAAGAAAGAAATCAAAGACTTCTTAAAATCCAACAAAAATGAAGACACAACATACCCAAACCTATGGGACACAATGAAAGCTGTGCTACGAGGAAAATTCATAGAACTAAGTGCCTTCAAAAAGAAAATTGTGACAGCCCATATTAACGAATTAATAGCCAACTGGGTGAATTGGAAAAAAAAAAGAAGCAAACACTCCCAAGAGGAGCAGAAGGCAGGAGATCATCAAACTTAGGGCTGAAATCAACAACTTAGAAACAAAAAGAACTATACAAAGAATCAATGAAACCAAGAGTTGGTTCTTTGAGAAAATCAACAAAATAGACAGACCCTTAGCCAAATTAACTAAAAGGCAGAGGGAAAAAACCCAAATCAACAAAATCAGAAATGAAAAGAGAGAAATAACAACAGACATTGAGGAAATCCAGAGAATATTTGGATCCTACTTTAAAAATCTATACTCTACCAAATTTGAAAACTTAAGCGAAATGGACAATTTTCTTGATAGATTCCACCTACCGAAGCTAAATCAAGAACAGATTAACAGATTAAACAGCCCTATAACCCCTAAGGAAATAGAAAGAGTCATTAAAAATCTCTAAACCAAAAAAAGCCCAGGGCCAGATGGTTTTAGCACGGCATTCTACCGGACCTTCAAAGAGGAGCTAATACCAATACTCTTCAAACTCTTTCACCAAATAGAATCTGAAAGAACATTGCCAAACTCATTCTATGCGGCCACAGTCACCGTGATTCATAAACCACACAAAGACCCAACAAAGAAAGAGAACTTCAGACTAATCTCCCTCATGAACATAGATGCAAAAATACTTAATAAAATACTAGCAAACTGAGTTCAAGAACATATCAAAAGTATCATACACCATGATCAAGTAGGCTTCATCCCAGGAACGCAGGGATGGTTCAACATATGAAAGTCTATCAATGTAATTCACCATATAAACAAGATGAAAGAAAAAAACCACAGGATAATCTCGCTAGAGGCAGAAAAAACATTTGACAAAATCCAACACCCCTTCATGCTAAAAGTTCTGGAGAGAACAGGCATACAAGGACCGTACTTAGAAATAATAAAGGCAATATACAGGAAGCCAGTGGCCAACATCAAATTAAATGGAGAGAAATTTGAAGCATTTCCTCTAAACTCAGGGACAAGGATGCCCACTTTCACCATATCTCTTCAACATAGTCCTTGAAGTTCTTGCTAGAGCAATAAGAAAACTAAAGGAGATCAAAGGGGTAAACATTGGAAACGAAGAAGTCAAATTATCCCTATTTGCAGATGATATGATAGTATACATAAGCGACCCTAAAAATTCCACCAGAGAACTCTTACAGCTGATGAACACCTTCAGCAAGGTGGCTGGATACAAAATTAACTCAAAAAAATCAGAAGCCCTTCTATATACAACAAACAAATGGGCTGAGAAAGAAATAAGGGAAACAACCCTCTTCACAATAGCCACAAACAATATAAAATACCTGGGGGTAACTCTAACCAAGCAAGTAAAGGACCTGTACAACAAGAACTTCAAGCCCTTGAAGAAAGAAATGGAAGAGGCCTTTAGAAGATGGAAAGATCTCCCATGCTCATGGATAGGTAGGATCAACATAATAAAAATGGCCATCCTACCAAAAGCAATATATTCAATGCAATTCCTATCAAAATACCAACACAATTCTTTATAGACCTGGAACGAGCTAATCTAAATTTCATATGGAACAACAAAAAAACCCAGAATAGCTAAATCAATCCTGTACAATTAAAAAAAAACATCTGCAGGTATCACCATCCCAGATTTCAAGCTGTACTACAAAGCAATATTAGTAAAAACAGCATGGTATTGGTATAGAAACAGACCAGTAGATCAATGGAATCAAATTGAAGACCCAGAAAGGGACCCACACACCTATGGCCACCTAATTTTTGACAAAGAAGCCAAAACCGCACAATGGAAGAAGGACAGCATCTTCAACAAATGGTGCTGGTCCAACTGGATGTCCATTTGCAAAAGAATGAAATTAGACCCATACCTATCACCTTGTACAAAACTTAAATCCAAGTGGATCAAAGACCTTAACATAATGCCAGTCACACTAAATCTACCAGAAGAAAAGTGGGAAAAACTCTCGAACTCATTGGCACAGGTGACAACTTCCTGAACAGAACACCAACAGCTCAGGACCTGAGATCAACAATCAATAAATGGGACCTCATGAAACCGAAAAGCTTGTGTAAGGCAAAAGACACTGTCATTCGAACAAAACAGCAGCCTACAGACTGGGAGAAAATCTTCACCAACCCCACATCTGACAGAGGGCTATTATCCAAAATCTACAAAAACTCAAGAAATTAAATGCCAAGAAACTAAATAATCCAATCAAAAAATGGGAGATGGAGCTAAATAGAGAATTCACAAAGGAGGAATCTCTAATGGCTGAGAGACACCTGAAGAAAAACATCCTTAATCATCAGAGAAATGCAACTCAAGACAACTCTGAGATTCCATCTCACACCTGTCAGAATGGCTAAGATCAAAAGCTCAAATGACAGCACATGCTGGCAAGGGTGTGGAGAAAGGGGAACCCTACTCCATTGCTGGTAGGAGTGCAGGCTTGTGCAACCACTATGGAGGTCAGTATGGCGATATCTTAGAAATCTTGGAATAGCTTTGCCTCAGGACCCAGCCATACCACTTCTGGGTATACATCCAAATGACTCCTCATGGAATCATAAGGAAGTCTCCTCATCTATGTTCATAGCAGCCTTATTTGTAATAGCTAGAAACTGGAAACAACCCAGATGTCCCTCAACTGAAGAATGGATTAAAAAACTGTGGTACAGGTATACAATGGAATATTACTCAGCTATCAGAAACAATGAAATTATGCAATTTGCAGCCAAATGGATGGAACTAAAGAAGCTCATCCTGAGTGAGCTAACCCAGACTCAGAAGGATGCACATAGCATCTATTCAGTTATAGTAGGATTTTAGCTATATAGTACAGGATATCTGTACTACAACCAACACACCAAAGGAAACATGGATATAGACTTTTTTCTTTTTTTGTTGTTTGTTTTTGTTGGTTTATTTGTTTGTTGTTCTGTTTTTTAGTTTTCCCTCCCTAGCAATGAGACACTTTTCACTGGTGGTACTGCTTTGTAGGCCCCCAGTGTATGAAGAGGCTCTTGGCCCTCATATGACTTCTGAACTGGGGTGAGGGACTGTTATGTAGGGACACTCCACTCCAGAGGAGTGGGATAAAAGGGTTAGGGGGTAGAGGATGGGAGGGTGGGACTGGGAAGGGGGGAAAGAGGACAATATGATGGAGATGTAACCTGAAGCAACAAATAAATAAATTCATCAATTAAAAAAAGAAGAAAATTGTGCATTTCATTTAGGTTTTCAAATTTTGTGAAGTACAGATTTTTGAGGTAAGAAAGATTTTCTGGATTTCCTCAATGTCTGTTATTTCTTCCTTTTCATTTCTGATTTTGTTGATTTGGGTATTCTCTGTCTGCCTTTCAGTTAGTTTGGCTAAGGGTTTGTCTATTTTGTTGATTTTCTTAAAGAACCAACTCTTGGTTTCATTGATTCTTTGTATTGTTCATAGGAGCTTTATTTTTTTTTATTTTTTTGGTTTTTCGAGACAGGGTTTCTCTGAATATCTCTGGCTGTCCTGGACTCGCTTTGTAGACCAGGCTGGCCTCGAACTCATAAAGATCCGCCTGCCTCTACCTCCCAAGTGCTGGGATTAAAGGCGTGCGCCACCACCGCCCGGCAGGAGCTTTATTTGTAATAGATAGAAACTGGAAACAACCAGATATCCCCCAAACAAAGAATGGATTAAAAAACTGTAGTACATTTACACAATGGAATACTACTCAGCTATCAGAAACAAGGAAATCATGTAATTTGCTGCCAAATGGATGGAACTAGAAAAGCTCATCCTGAGTGAGCTAACCCAGACTCAGAAGGATGCACATGGCATCTATTCACTTGTAACTGTATTTTAGCCATTTAGTGCAAGATAACTATCCTATAACCAACACACCAAAAGGAATAGGAACATAGAACTTGTTCCTTGTTAGTGGGACACTTTGCCCTAATGGAGTTGCCAAACAGGCCCCCAGTGCAAGAGGAAGCTCTTAGCCCTGATATGACTGTTGAACTGAGGGGGGCTGATATAAAGGGGCAACCCACTCCGGAGGAGTAGGATAGGTGGGAGAGGGTGGGAGGGTGTGACCGGGAGGGGTGGAGAGAGAGGACTGTGATGGAGATGTAACTTGAAGTAATAAATAAACATAAAAAAAAGCCCATGAAAAAATACTACTCAGAAAATGTTCAATAAAATTTTATTATTCCCTTAAGAAGTCAAGATTACACATATTGTCTATAAAAGCTGTTTTAATCTGGCCAATGGATATGAACCTTCCTCAGTTGTTTGAGAGTACAACGAACACCTTTATTGTGCCTCTTTAAATAAAAATGCTTAGCAAACAGAGCAGACTGTTAATAGTGCACTATTTTTATCTTGAGAGGATCAGCTTTGTATCTTTCTGTCCCTTGCGGCACCCAGAAGTCTGCCTTGTATATGAAAGCTGGTGAATTATTATGTATCAGTTATAAAGCACAGCTTGTTCTATACTCAAACATAGACAAGGTTTGATATACACTTACTACATATGCTGTTTACTTCTAATAAAGGGAACTTTAGAACCAGATTGGCTGCAGTCTGGATTATAATTTCCTAGTGTACCTTGAGATGGTTTAGTAATAGCAAATAAGTAAACATAAGGGAATCAGAACACCTTTTCTTTTCTTTCTTTCTTTCTTTTTTTTACATATTATTAAAATGGCTTCTGGTCTAGAACTGAAAATACTGGGTTTAGATGACAATTTCTGGACAAAGATAGGTGAGATCACAAAGAAAAGCAAGGGAAAGCAACCAATACTTACAGCATTTCCAGACTTCACTTAATGAAGAAAAATCTATTTGCATATGTAATGCAGCAAATGAAAAACCATTCTTTAAAATAAAGCCAATATGGCAATTGCTAAGTGTTAGGAAAAGCTCTTCAATTCTTTTACTAGAGAGGTTCAAAAATCCTAGTTCTTGTGGATATTAATATTTGTAAAAAGTGTGAATATCCAATTTGTACTGTGCATGAAAGTGTATTTAGCATCTCTGCCTCTATTGTCAAATAAGGTGTTGCTCAGTTAGTAACAAATTCAAGCAAGTTTTCGAAAGCAATTTTGTTGGTTTGCAGGGCCACAGACAGAACCCAGGGCATTGTGCATGCACGACAAGTGTTCAAAAGCAAACATAAGGAGAAGAACAAACTCAATGTTACCTGTGCTCTGCTGCTGGAACGGAATAGCCTGGAACAGGATCTTTTGTCCCATAGTATTTTTTAATTAGAGCAATTCCCGCCACTGTATCTGTTCCTTTGAAGTTAACCAAATGAGCAGATGCCCCTATGCCAGCAGTCTGGAAGATGAACCACAAACCAGGATTCAAAAAAGGAGCATAGCACCCTGTTTGCCTCACCTACTTGTCAGCACGTTTCTTCACCCTGAGCTTGTGCTGCTCTGTACCAGTATTTGCTGCTGCACCTGTTTGTCACCCCATCTAATCCGTAAAGACCTGAAGCATGTGCTGAGAGGTATATTCCATGTACCGGAACAGGATGATACATAGCATGTATTACAGATATTTAGTTATCTGTTGATCATGCCTCCAGAATTGCAAGAAATGGCCTACTTAAAAGCAAGCTCAGTGCCAGTGATGCTCTGAGAAGCCAACAGTGGCCTGTCACTGTGCTAATTTAGATTAGAATGTTCCTTATAGGCCCAGATATCTGAAACCTGGTCCCTAATTGGTGGCGCTGTTTGGGAAAGGTTAGGAGGAAGTGCATCACTGGAGGAGGCTTCAAGGGCTTTAAGACTCATGGCACTTCCTTCCAGTTTTCTCACTCTGCATCCTGCTTGCAACTGAAGATGTAAGCTCTTGGCTTGTCTCTGCTGTTACCCCTGCCATGTGGGCTCCCATGGCTCTTGGCTTGTCTCTGCTGTTACCCCCTGCCATGTGAGCTCCCATGACTCTCTTCTACCTGGGCCTTTTGATACTGTTTTCTCCACAGCTACCGAAGTGGCTAACACACTGACGATCACACTGTACTCCATAAAACTCATTTTGTCTTACCTCTTGTGAAGAGACGCCTCTGTAGCCAAAGTCATGTAACTTGTATTCCAGACCATCTAAGTTACCAGATGTTTCTAACAAATATTTGGCCAATATTTTCTTCTGCTCTCTTGAATTTGTGGCTACTGTAATTGGATACCAGGATTGAACGAGAATTGTCTGTAACAAAAATTAACCACATTATTAACATAAAATATTGGGTTCTTTCTGGGGAAATCATATCTTTCTTAGAAGGAACAGGGAACATCCTATGCATCTGGACTCTTGGAAACTTGAGCCAGCTCTCTGAGGAGATAGGAGGTGCACTGTAGATGCACTACATTGCTCTGAGGAAACTCCCTCAGCCTCAAGGAGACAACTCCCAATAAAAGTTTTGATTCAAAGCTCCCAAGAAGCAAATAATATTTTGAATGACTGATGAGGGATCAGTTGATGCTGAAGGAGCATCACATTGTCCTAAGTTTGTAAACACTTATTCTTATTTCTTTACTTGTGTGGACTTGCACCAAAGAGGTCCACAAACCCATCTGACTTGTTCACTAAGAAGTACTTATTTAAAGTAGTCATGTCTTTACTCCTTTAGAGCAACTTGGTTCTAGTAGAGCTATTAATATTAGAGAATTCTATTTAGAGACCCATGCTTTGCATCAGCTTTTATCAAATCATGTTATAAGAAAGCTGTGTGAAGTACTTATGTGAGGAAGCGCTGTGAGAATTGCAAGGCCCTTACTTTTTCTTTTTTATTTCTTCAAGTTACATCTAAATCGCAATCCCCTCCCTACTCCCCCCTCCAGTCCTACCCCTCCACCCTCTTCCCCCTCAACCCCCCATCCCCTTCCCTTTTTTAAAAAAGTTTAACGTATATCTTTTTCCCCCCAACAGCTCTCCCTTTCAGTCCAACAAATGGCTCTCTTTCTCTTATAACAATAAATACAATACAAAACAACAGAAATAATTAGGCCACAATTATGAGAGTTATATGGCTTAGCATACATTCCCAATGTCCAGTCCATACATATTTGGCACCTGACTTTTACATTCTACTATCTAACCATCTCCATGAGTTTAAAGTTCTATATCCAACTCAGCTTTCATCCTAACTTGCCTCACAATTTTAAAAACATCTTCTTAGATCCAGAACACCCTCTTGATTCCTAAACAACTCAAAATTTAACTATGAGACTCTAGCTATCTAGTCTTCAACCACCTCAGAGACCTGAGAGGGACTTTCTAGTAAGAACTGTTCGTCAGTTTCACTTTTTTCTTGGCTGCCAGGAAACTCCAAAATCAGGCTGATGTGTAACCACTCTGGAATCATGCTAGTTAATTTGGTTTGGGAATTTACTTCTAGAAGGATAAATTTCCATTTTTACTTTCTAAGCCTGATAGTATATTTTCATACGTAGCTTCTAATCTACTCTGGAAAAAGCTAAAAGATATCATTACTAAAATGGTAATAATATCTGAGCTTGATGAAATTAATCATATAAATTTTATAAGCCAAACTCACTAAACATAAGCTAAATGATCAATAAATGAAACAAGATTATTTTACCTTAGACCTGACAATCTGCTCTTCTAAAAGAAAACTATTGTGAGTTTAGACTCCTAGGGTTCAATTAATATGGTCCTCTAAGGTCCTCTCCCTCATCCCTTGATTCTGGGCTATCCTGTGATCAGTCATACCTCTGTCTCTTTGTCTGTCCCATCCTAACCCCTCCCTGCCTGTTTGCCTGAGAAGCTGCCTAGCTTAGCAAGACCTGAGAACACTTGGGGGGAAAATCACAAAACCACAGTTGTATAAAACTACTAAGTCTAGGAATAGTTTGTTAGACAACAAAGCGTGATGCAACTCTCATTTCTCACCCATCTGCTCTCAAAATTCCTCTTCTGATCCCACTGCCAATCATGGTCCTCCTAACTCCAAGTGTTAGTCTCTGTGACCTGCCCTTCACAGGTATCATTCCAAAGTGAGCTTTAGAAAGGTTCTATCATTCTTTACAAACTAATTAGTTACTTTCAATGAAGACAGGATCTGTATTGTCCAAATTAGTCTTGAACTTGTCATACTCCTGCTTCTGCTACCATGTATTACTCCTCACAAAGTTTAATTAGCATCTATCTGCTTTTTGCAAGGTATGGGAGCAAGTGGCACTTCAAACAGAATTGAAGTCTTCTATGATCTTGACATGTTTATCACCTTAAACATGTCTCTCTCACTAGCTTTCATACTGCACCCTTTGCTGACCTATGTCCTCTCCCTCAGCTCTGCCACCCTTATTAAAGGCCACCCCCACTTTTATGATTCCCAGGACAGAATTACCCATTCTTTTAGTATCAACCCAGGATATACTTTTCATGATATTCATATTCATGGTTAGCTAACAAGCTGCCATTCTCTCATAAAGGACCATAATAAGGTATGCCTTACTCTAATTTTTATGCCAAGCACCGTGATGGGTGGTGGATGGATAAATATTTAATTTACATTCACTTGTTGAATCAAATTCATTCAACTCTACTTTTTGTTTTGTTTTTTCTAAAGTGTCACTATGTAGCCCTGGCTGACCTTGAACTCAGAAGTCTAAGTGCTGGGATTAAAGGTGTGCCACCACACCTGGCTCATGTCTATATTTTAATTAAGCTTGGTTGTCAGTTTTCTCCAGGAGTATGACAATAAATATATAAAGCACAATCTGAAAAAACTCTAGTTGTATTAGAAGGACAGAAGAGTGACCTTACCCCTAGAGAGGTGAGAAACTACTATCAGATATAGTGCTCCTACATAACACCAACAAAACCAGCTTAAGTTAGTGCTGTAAAACCACATCCCTTTACAAGACACTAGGTGTAAAAAGCAACTAGGGGTGGAAGTATGGAGAAGGCAAGCTAGTTTGGGCTAATCCAAGGTCTACTAAAGTAGATAGGCCTTGATAACAACTTTTCTAAACGGCAATATGCCCATACAGATCAAGACAGTTTTCAGTAGAAAACTGAGAATTTTCCTTTCAGCAATGCTTATTACAATGTCATTTATGTAACTGAAATGGTGGGGCTATTCACCCATCTGCTCACCTCGCAGGCCTTGGTTTCTCCATCTCTGAAATGGCATCCCATCAGTATCATCTTTTAAAATCATCTTTTAGTACCAGAAATGTTTCATTCTATGTTTTGGTCAGAAAGGAATGTCTGGCCTAATGTGCTTGCTCCTCAGCCACTTTGTATGCCTTCGACCCTCTGTAGCGCTCCCACGCTCTCTTCAGCTTACCTACAGATCTGGTTTGCAGGATCAA
This sequence comes from Lophiomys imhausi, assembly GCA_907164525.1. Lineage (NCBI taxonomy): Eukaryota > Metazoa > Chordata > Mammalia > Rodentia > Muridae > Lophiomys > Lophiomys imhausi. Next base: position 175,402 of record CAJQZJ010001694.1, on the reverse strand, counting down.
GGCTCTCGAGGCCCCAGTGCTCACTCAGGTGAGCAGTAGTCATGAAGTTATTCCTTATTTCAAAACACGATCAGAAAGGGAACTAAGCTGTTGTGATATTATTTTAAAATATTTTAAAGAAAGAACAAGTTCATGTTTGTAAGTAGCAAGTTCAAGTTTGTAAGTAGTAAGTTTGTTGTTATCTGGCAACAGATTTTAAGTATACAGTGGGAAACTCAGCTGAGAACTCTTAAGAGTAAGGATGAATTTCTTCAAAAAGATACAGTGTGCATTTATGCTTAGCAATATGTGTGTGTGCCCTTGCAGAGGCAAGAGGAGGGTGCTGAGTGTCCTCCTCTATTCTCTGCTTTGTTCCCTTGAGGAGACTGAGATCTCTTTTTGAAGCTGGAGCTCACTGATTTTTGGTGATCCTGGTTGCCGTCAAGCTCCACTTGAGAATGCAGGTGCACATGGCCTTGCCAGCTTTTTGTGTGGTTACTGGTCACTGGGATTCAGATTCTCACACTGGTGCAGGCAAATACTCTTACGAATGAGCCATCTCCATAGCCCATGTGTAATAATTTTTTATTAAAACTAGTATTTATCAAAGGAGGGAGGGGAACAAATGTTAATTATGTATTGCTAGCCACCACTCTAAGCTGTCTGATAGAATCTCTATCTTTTTTAATACTTTGCTGTTTCTTAGTAAATTATACCAAAGATAATGATGCAATTCATTAAATAGTCACTTTCAGAAGAGGATAAAGGAAAACTCTTAAGAGGCAAGGTGAAGTAGTAACCACTTAACCTTTTTTTTTTTCCTTTTTCTATTTTTCAAGTGTATGGAGTATGTGTGTATATTCATATATGGATGCTTGAGCTTCATGTTGGGAATCATCCAGGATTGCTTTTCCAATATATTCATTGAGACAATCAAAACCACAGCTAGACTCCCTGACCAGCTTGCTGTGGGGATCCCGTATCTGCCTTCTAAGGTTAAAATTCCAGGTGGGCTATTAAACCTTTACATGGGTTCCTGGGACCTGGACTCCAATGTTTCCAAGACTGTAAGGATTACTTTAACCACTAAACCCCTCAAGCTCCCATCTCACTACTCTTTAATTGTCTTTGGGAAGTCCCAACTAGTCACAGAAGGCAGGGCTTTCTGATGGACTACTCAGCTGCAAACTAAAAGTGATCGTGTGCTTCACTGGCTTTGAAGATAAAATGCTAGTCTGAATGCACTAGCTGAGAAAGTATGGTTCAGAACCATTCTACTATACAGCAGGGCATATAGCTCAGGGCAACAAATATGTGTTTAGCATGTACAAGGTCCTGTGCCCTGAACTCCATCACCAAAAACAAATTCCCCAAACCCTTCTCTTGGTCTTGTGTTTTTAATATCATCCTTTCAAAATCAAAATCTGTGAACACAAACTAAGATTCATTGTCATTTACTTCTGGTTACAGCTAATTCAAAGTTTTACTATATAGTACAGACTGATTGAAATTTATATTTTAGCTGACTACCTCTTAATAGTTGATGGCCCATCAAGAGTCTAATGACATTTTAAATTCTCTGTCAACTTAGCAAAATGTAGTTCAAACATATTCTTGGGTCTTTTTTCCCCCCAAATCTTCTTTTATGTAGTGTAACAACAAATCACTTTCATGAACACTGAAATGCTGATGTTAACTATGTAAACACCATCCAGCGATGTGCTTTTTGTTGCTGGTTGCTGGGTTATTTCCTCCACAGATGAACTATGATAGTAATGCACCAAGAGGCTAGATATTATCCTCATCAAAACTGTGACTACGGCAATGTGGAACCACTTAGAGACAGAGTACATATGTGCCCTTTTGTTAGATTTAGAAATCAAACAGTAAGAACACAGAATCATGTCTACATTGAGATTAGAAGCTGAAAAACTCACTGAAAAAAAATCAGTGAATGAACTGATTGTAATTAGAATAGAATGTCCACCAGAAATATGCAGTTATTAAAAATGGACTTGGTCTACTTTTCTCATTTTGCTCTAAGCTAGTATACACAGAGAATGACAAGGGATTTGCTGGCCTCTTGTAGTAGCTGTTCAGGAGGTGGAGGCAGGAGGACAGGTAATTAAGGTCTGCCTGAGTAACTTAGTGAGACCTTGTCTCAAACAACTTCTTGATAAAAGGGCTGGAAGTGTAGTTTAATGGGAGAGTTGCCTAGTGTGCACTAAGGAATATATTCCAGCCCCAATAGTGCCAAAAGAAACAAAAGAACTGTAAGACAGATATCAACTGAGCTGTAAGTAACCATTATTAGTCATCTGATTTAGATAGAATCTCCTAAGACCATATTTTATTAGAAGAACCTAAAAGACCATTTAGTCCAATTATCATTCATTGATGAGGAAGCTGAAACAGGAGTTAATTGTAGATTACACAGCTTTACTAGTAGTAGCAGCAAACTCACCAGACCCCCTAGTTCAATGGTCTTTTATCTTCAATCAGCACTAAAACAGAATTCTGAAAAACTCTGAGAAAAAGCAAAAACTCCATTCACCTCAATCCAATTGGTAAGCCAGTAGCACTCTGGGTCTGTATTTTCCACTGTGAACAGCACATTCCCTCTGGGGATGACAGAGCCCTCAGGAACAGCCTTTACTTCAATTGGGAGATGACCATCGTATTTCTGGTAGGAGGCAACAACACATTCACTCATTCAACAGGCAATATGCAGTTGCCTTTTGTATTAAGTTTGTTTTACACTATATGGAAACTAAATTTTTACCACTGCAGCAGGTATAGATGTTGTTAAATCATTAGCAATAATCTAGTTACTCAGAGTATCCTGCAGTTTCTAAAGTAAAGTGATGAACAATTTAGGCACCAATCCAGCTCTTTAAGTTCATGTGGTTTCTGCTAAGAACATCTACTACTTACGATCAACACTGATCAAAACAGCATTTCCCCGACTTGTTCAGAAAAATAAGAGTAAGTTCATTCTAACATACTCTAAAAATATTCTACAAAACATCTTGTTCTACATAGGTCATTTTCATCCATGAAAAAAGGAAAGATTAAAGACAAGTGTTAAAGAGCACACAAAGAAAAGGAAATCACTATAGAAGAATTTAAAGTAAGTTTTATCTTTTTTTCTGGTGGTAGACTTTTAAAACCATGAAGATCCTGACATCCAATGCTGAACTCTAAGTTATGGTCCTCATAATCCCATGTATTTGAATATTTGGTTTCCAGATGGTGGAACTGTTTGGGAAGGATTAGAAAGCAAGGCCTTGTTGGAGGAAGTGTGTCACTAGGGGGTGGATCTTTTCTCTGCCTTGTGGAGGAGGATGTAAACTCTCAGCTACTGCTCCATCAACTCCCTGCTATGATGGCCATAGACTCAACTCTTGAAACTATATGCCTTAATAAACTCTTCTGTAAGTTGCCTTAGTCATAGTGTCTTGGCACAGCAATAGGAAAGTAACTAGGCCAGTGCCCTTATTCTCACCCTTTCTCAAGCAAAAAGCCATAGGCAAGCCTTGTGTAGAAACCAAGTTGCTATGGAAATCCTAAGAGTTTATGTGATTCAAGACAGTAAATTAAAATGAGAAAAAAAAAAAACATGTGCAATGAAAAACATTGGAGGCATCTTGATATAGAAGAAGAACACTGCTTACAAATCCTGGCTTGATCTCAAACACATCTGCAAGACCTTGGGGAGTCTTTTACAGCTCCAGATCTGACTGGCCAGACCAGATTATGTCTAGTGAACCCTAAGATTTCCTGAATACATAACCAAAAGACAGGCTAGAAGTCAGACTCATCACTGCATACTATCTTCATAACAAACCTCACAGAAGGGAGTGATGGTAAATGTACGTTAGCTCAGCCTGCATACTTAAGATATGCAATATGGTGCGGTTCTCTAACTTTGTCGAAGACTCAGAGAGAAGTCATTTTAGCATTAAAGCAAAAAATACATTTTACTATAAGCATGAAAGTTACAAGTATTTCAATACTATGGGTTTGATATGCTTTTAACATATTTCAATATTAGTGTATTAATACAGAAACCACTAGATGTCTTTTGCTCTTATAATTCCCAGTGTTTGGATGCTCAAGACATTACAGTAAAGTAAAAATAAGCATCAGCTCCAAGAAGCTACACCAAACTATTACTTGGTGAGAGAAAGTTCCCAGAAGTATTATGTTGTAATAAATTCACAGAATCTACTTTCATTTGAGGAAGTAAGAAGTAACTTTTGAAACTGCCAAGTAATCATACCTTTTAAAAATTATTAGTTTATCTTCATTTCTAAGGTATATTTTCCAGAAATGTATTATCTTAAAAACCAAAACAGAAAAAACTGACAGTCAATTTTACCTCAAGAATGTAGTTCCATCCTCTTTCATTAAAGACATCATCTTGGAAATGCTCTCTGTACACTTCTTTGGCCTCCTGGATTTTCCCTTTGGTCACTACTTTACCTGGAAGAACACAGAAGGCTTGTTTGCATCTGAGATGCACTCCGTACGGGTGGGTCCCCACAGCAGTGTCTCCAGCTCTCATCCACTTCATGATTGTACAAAGAGGATGGATGAGCTTCACCATGTCAAGAGCAGATTCAGAAAAGGAACCTGTATTTCCAGGAGTTCACCCTAAGCATAAATGTTCATTTATTGTAAAAGCACAGAAGCTGGCAAGCATAGCGGCTCCGGCTTGTAAATGAAGTAAAAGAAGCCAAGACAGAGGGACCATGCCTTTGAAGCCAACCTGAGTTACATGGTGAGACTCTGTCTTGAAAAACTAAAACAAGCAAGCAAGTAGAGAACAAAAAATCACATAGCATCAAAACAAAACAAACAAATCCCCTACCCAATGCTTTTAGAGATTCTTTAAATTTAAGGTAATTAATAGCTTATTTTCCAGGTGAACTTTCTTCAAAGATGTCTCTGGGGCTGGGAAATCAGTAAATTTCACTATTACTAAATTTCTACACCCATCCCCATTTTTAGCTAGCTTTTCTTAGCTGTATAATGAGGATAAGGGTAGAGTACCTACTTACTTACAGAATGGTGGTAAGAAATAAAAGGCTTAAGATAAACAGCTATTTAGAAAACACTGGCCTAGAGCAATTTCTTAAATTACTGATAGGGATTTATAACTGGTTTAATAAAAATCTGACAATAGTAACAACTTCTGAATGTAGAAGTGCCAAAAATTAATTAAAAAATCAAACATGTACTGAATTCAGGCTGGGTTTGGCAGTATTCACCTGGTTGATCACGCAACTCTATCCAGTGGGGGACGAGCAACACGTGTGCACTTCGCACTGCACATGCTGGCACTCCACACAGTGTCAGCAGATATGCCTAAAGTGCCTTGCTCAGCCTCAAGACCACTGGCTGTTACGAAGTGCATGTACAAAAGTCTCTGGTCTTATAGAAATACAATGGCTTAACCACACAAAACAGACCTTTAGTGTTTTCCCAGTGTCATTCTTAAGTAGTTTAAGCTAGTCTGTGTTTGCAGTGTATTGTGCTGTAGTGTTTGATTTTAAAAACTGCTGTTTAAGTTGCTGATCTGAGTTTCATAAAAATTCTTCTATGCATTTAGCCTGGGATTAGGACAGGACTCCCATCAATTTATGACATGGGCCTAAACACACTTCTGCCCTGTGTACTCCATATTTATATAAAGTGGCAGTCTCAGCATTGGTATTAGAAAATCAAAATGTTGATCAACTTTAAAAAATGTTGAAGATTCTCTATATTTTTCAGTATCAAATAGTCAGCTAAGACTTAATTCTTTATGTAAAAATATGCATATGTACAAAAATGTTTAGTCCTTAATAAAAGGTAACATTAGATGCATTCTGAAGTTATTTTTTTTTTAAATCAGCCAATGTTAGCTTTGTATGTGACACACACACACACACACACACACACACATATATACACACACATACATACACACACTCAGGGTTGTGTAAACACTTCTCAGGTTAACAAGGGATTACTGATGGCAGAAGTTTAAGAAGCACTAGTCTAAAGTAGACAATCAATGCAACACGTGTGTGTGTGTGTGTGTGTGTGTGTGTGTGTGTGTGTGTAAAGAAGCCAATCGGTGCAGCGTGTATGTAAATACTATATCAACTTATATAATTTACAAAGTAATAGAGCTGAATAAAAATTATGATCTATCTTTAAAAAGCAGTATTAACTACTGCATTTATTTAAAGTATCCTAAAGTATCTAGTGCAGGCTCTTTCTGTACAGTAGGACTGTGCATTTATTTAAAGTAT
>CAJQZJ010001694.1:142246-169111 GCA_907164525.1 Lophiomys imhausi | reverse complement strand
CTGTACAGTAGGACTGTGCATTTATTTAAAGTATCCTAAAGTACCTGTTGCAGACTCTTTCTGTACAGTAGGACTGTGCATTTATTTAAACTATCCTAAAGTACCTGGTGCAGGCTCTTTCTGTACAGTAGGACTGCAGACCTAGCTGGGTTTTCAGTAATGCAGCATGCCTACCTATTTGACCTTAAAGCAGCTTTCACTTGCATACAATTAAATTTAACCTGTACTCAATTTAAATTGTTTTTGTTTCAGAAATTTCCAGATATGTAAGGTCTTTGGAACTGATTCCCTTGCCTAGAAACTCCATTACAAAATACTGTATAAATGGCTTCAACAAACAAGCAACCCACCCCTGAGAATTACTGGAGGGAATTTTCCTGTTTTAAAATGCATCTAGAAATAAACCCACTATTGTAAATAGTTTTGAAAAATAAAACACTCTAATATTAACACTTGGGAGGCTGAGGCAAGAGACTGCTGTGATTCTGAGGACAGTCTAAGCTACTCACCAAATTTAAATCCAGCTTACGCTACAGAATAAGGTCCTATCTCAAAAACAAAACAAAAACCCTTCCAAAACACGTGATCGAATATAATTAAATCCCCAAATTAGATTACTCAAAAAGTTACTTTAAATAACAGAACATAACAATACAGAAAAAATATGAAGTCACATAAAAGCAGTGTTTTAAATGTACTGGGAAAAGCAATACCTTTTAAGTACTTATTAAGAATGTACTGCAACCCATAAAATACTGTTTCCTCGTATTTCACTTTCCTTACTTTGGAGTTTTCTGTCTTCTTTTCACGGCATTCAAAGTAGGAATAAACTTTGCTTGTGTTGGGTGGGTATTGTTTATAGTGAGTAACCTATATAAAGAAAAATACTTTCATTAGGAAGCATCAAGAGTAGAATTAAAGCACAAAGATAAGCCTTCAAATTATTTCCAAAGAATACTCTGCTTCTTACTTGCTATTGGTCAGTCTCACACCCTGGCTGCACAGAGCAAGAGACAAGTGTATCACCACATTCCTTCTAATGATACCTTATCTTCAGTCAAAGCAAGTGACTGGGAGATTATATTTAAGTGTGTTCAAAGCCCTTATGGTGGAAAGGATCTCACTTGGTCTTAGGGTGCAGCCTTTCTTGCAGTCTGAAGTGCACAACCATATCAAACAGACCAGGGCAGCCAACCCAGATAAGTTGTGCACTTGTTTGCTTTTGGTGAAATGCTTGAGACTGGTGGTACTTCAGGTCTGGATTTGTAATACTTGACTGTCCTTTATTTTGGGGTAAGACCAGTCTACATGAGGAAAATACCTTAATTATTTTTGTGTGTGTGTCTATGTGGTATGTGTTGTTGATAGCAGGTCTTCCTCAGTCGCTCTCCATTTTATTTTTAAGATAGGATCTAGAGCTTAGCAATTCGACTGCACAAGCCAGGAGTCTTGTGCCTCCGCTTTCCCAGCACTGGCACTGTAAACATGTGCCAACATGCCTGGCTTCATGTCAGGTGTTGAGAGATCAAACCTAGGTCCTCATGCTTGGGGAGGATGCACTTTACTGGCTGGGACATCTTCCTGGCTTCCAGATTTTGACTGTGACTTGTTTTATGAGGGCAGGAATTTTGGTATTTCACCCCTATGACATTCATGCTCAAGACATCTAGTGTTTAAATCAAGAATGCCCAACCTATACCATTACTATCTCATGTGCCAAGTGTGGCAAGTCAATGTCTCCTTGTGACCCACTTCTTTATGCAATTATGAGGCACCAAGGACACTCTTGGTTGCCACAGTATTCTCCAGAAACCTGGATGAAAGCAACAGCTACAGCAAAAGTACACAATGAAGAGCAAATAGAAAGCCCAGTTTAAAGGCTGTTGAGAAGGCTTAGTAGATAAACATAATTGCTGTTAATAAACCTGATGATTTGAGTTTGATCCCTGGGGCACACATACTAAGTGAGAACAGACTCCTGTATGCCATTCTCACCTCCACATGTGTTGGACCCTGCTGGTAAGGTCAGAGTCTGGCATGACCAGAAGCACACCCCCCACCCCCCAGTGCTAAATGACTGACTCCCTTTTCTCAGCAGGGTTCCTTCTTCTGCCTCCACCTGATCTGGGGAAACCCAAACCCCACAGCCTCTATCTGAGGATTGTCATGTAGCCCTCAGGGAAGTTACAGGCCCAACCCTTTCTCCTGATAAGAGACCCATCCAGTGATCACCTGAAAACACCTCCTCAATGTTAATCAGATCTCTTGGTGCCTTGGCTTTCAGTCAATGCCCTTTGTCCATGACTTTAACCATACCTGGATTTCTTCCCCCATCTCTCTGCCCATAGGATAATTAGGTACTGTGTTCCCTTTGACCATGCTACTGCATGTAAATTAAGCATTCCTGGCACTCCTAGCACCCATGAATCCAACACATTCCTCCAAAACCCCTCCCATGTTTATTTCATGAAAAGGGACATTATAATGTCCTTTATTCAACTAAAAAAAAAAATCTCTCCATTTCTTCACCATGATTGTCTGAGACTTGGCTGTTTATTTTGGCTTAGGAAGGAAGAACTTGTTGTAGGATCTGCCTGCCTAGCCAGGTGTCCTACCTCTGGCAGGCAGGGCTTGTCTCAGAGTATCTAGAGTGTCAGCTAACACCCCAGTCACCACTGCTGCCTACCCAGCCTCATGTCTCAATCATCACCACCAGTCTCCCTAGTGCCCAAGCTTCTGCCATTTCACCCACACAACTTGCAGCAAAACTGCTGGTTACTGGCTGTTCTCAAAAGGGCTACTTAATTTTCCCTGGCTTCTTGGCTCAGCTCAGGAGCCCCGAGCTCCTTGCTGCTCAGCCAGCCCAGCACTGGCAGCTTAGCTAAAAGAGCAATAACCTTTGGCTGTATGACAGAGGGGGTTAGAATTACCCTAACTCAACTGCTTGTTTAGCTAAAAGAGTTGTAACATTTAGTGGTGGAGAAAATCCGTTCTCCTGCCTCTCCAGAGTATCCTGTGGCACAGATTCTGACCCGTGTTTCGTCCTTTTCTGTCCAGAAACCAACATAGCCTGGACCTTCCAGCAGAGGAGCATACATTTCCGGTTTGGTGTCTAACAAGGTCCAAGGCCCGAGCCTAGCCAGAAGCCACAGAACATAAGAGAACCATGGCACACGTGTCATAAATATAAAATGTAGCAAAACATCTAAAAACAAAACCAGAGCCTCCCATTTTGTTATTTCTCAAATTGCTTCCTGATTGAATAGTAAGTTACTACACAATCTAAACTATAATGAATTTAAAATCACCAAAGCCTTTTATCACAGTTTTTATTCTATTAAATTTGGTAAGGACCACTGTTAAAAACTTACCAATTTCCATTTGAAGAAAGTTAGTCACTAGACTTCCAAGTTTATTTTATCATACTAAGGCAATTCATTGTATAAATAAGGCATTTATTTGTAAATTACAAATTTACTGATAAATGACCAAAAGCATAGTGTGTGTTTTCACAGTGACAAGACTAGAAAGAGTAACTTTAAAATTTAAGGTACAGGGTAAATCTAAGCTTCACAGGTGATCACAGTCCACACCATGTTGAGCTGTGATTTCAAGTTTAGGAAAGCCAATGTTTCTTTGGCTGGCAGAAGCTCAATCTCACTGATGCTTGGCTCTATTCTAAAGAATCTTTGTAGCTTAGCATTAGCATTCTAAAATAAATATATTTCCACTGTCATTTCTGAATGACCATCCTCTGCACTTAATCCCCAGTGAGGGATGCTTACCGTTTCCCTTCTGCTGCCTATAGGCAAAGGTGTGTGTGGGTAAATCTTTAGAGTAAAACAGACTTTGAGAGCCTGGGTTCTGAAGGAGGCTTGCAGCACTTTTGTTTAGGCACAGCAGAAAAAACACAATAGAAAGCTCAGGAACCCATGGACTGATATCACTGTCAGTTTAAGGAAAGCTATGAAAAACTGAGAAAGCTAATGCAGAACCCACAGTAATTAAACCCATTAGTCTTCCACAATGCAAACAAATGAACAACAACAAAAAACCCAAAGTAAGTATATTTATACATGATATTCATAGTTAAGCTCATGAGGAAAAAAGATAAGCTGCACTTAAAATATACCCAAGATGTATATAAACCACAATGTCCTCTAAGCTACAACCTAGTAACTCCAATGATTTTAGAGAAACCTAGGCACTAAAGTAGGAGAATAGGGAAAATGAAATACAGGTCTGGATCACACAGTATCCACTTTATAAAACTCAGGTTCATAGCTGTGTTTCATAGCATCCACTTGATCTGAGTTTTGACCTCTACAGTTCATATACTTAACAGTGTATTTCCTATCAGATTTTATAATTTTTAAGGCAGGTTGGGGGTGGATCAGTGGTGGGTAAACACTTGCTGCATAAGCATGAGGACTGTTTGGATCCCTGGCACCCATGTAAATGAAGGCAGGTGTGGTGCCCTACTGCAGTCTCTCTCAGTACTGGGAGGTGTAGACAGGGTCCATAGAACAAACTGACGAGCTAGGACTAGCTCTGGAGTCAAGGGAGACACCACTTCAATGTGTTATTTTGGAAAACATTTGAGGAAGATACTGAACATTAATCTCTGGCTTCCAAACATATTCTCACACCATGTCTGTATGAACAGAATAGTTCAGAAGCATGCAAACATACATACAAATACCACATATATAAAAATATACTACAAGGCAAATTAATTACTTTTCTTGATAAGTCCTAGAGTCAAAGGTTGAATGGCACACTTGGAAGTATGTAACACAAACGCACAAATATAAAACAATCAATCTCAGTAAGGGGAACTACAGGATGCTCAGAACAGAGCCAGGAATTAAGAAGTTACTGCACACAACTAAGTCAAATGAGAAAACAGACCAACCTAGTATTTTTGGAGGTAAAGGACAATTAGAATTAGATGTGGAGAGTAATGAGACATTACAGATACCATCTAGAGTCTTGCTTGAGAAATTAGGTTAAAAACAGTACCATATCAGTCGGGAATAGTGGACACACCTTTAGTCCCAGCACTCAGGTAAGGCAGGAAGACTGCCTTGAGCTGAAGGCCAGCCTGGGCTACCTAATGAGTACCAGACCAACCACAGGTATATGGCAAACCCTACTTCAGCTCCTCCTCAAAGAAAGGGTTCTATTTATTGAACTGATGACAACTATGGAAGAAATGAATGGGAAAATCAAGAGCTCAGTGTTCAATGTTAAACAATATAATCAGTTTTATATGCTGAAAAGGAAGTTCTTGATTGCTGATAATGTCTGCACTGCCTTGATCTCTAATGCTCAATAAAATGGACTCTGAAAAATAGAAAATTCTTCACATTCCTAGGCAATCTGTACTACATGTTCCCTGAGCTGGCAAGGGCCCTCCTGTGGCTAATAGAGCACCATGAAGAACACAGGAGTCTATGAACTTTTAAACATTTAAACATTAGCCTTTTAACAGAACTTCATTCCACTCCCTTTCCTAATGAAAAGATAAGCTCAGGCCAAGAGAGATAGGTCAGAGGATAAGAGCACAGGAGTTCCCAGCACCCACATGGCAGCTCACAACTGTCTGTAATTCCAGTTCTACGGAATCCAGAGGTACCTAGCATACACGTAGACACACAAATGCATGGAGGCAACATATCCATACACAAAAGAAAGTTTTTTATTTAACTAAAAAAGAAAGCTCCTACAATGCTTCTAAAATAATTAGGTAATAGACAATAACTTTCAATGCCTAGAATAAAAGCAAATGCATCAATACATTCCATTCTCAAGGGTTTCTGCTGTTGTCCTACTATGATAGTGATGGCTGATTGGAGGCATTTTTAAGGTAAGCAGAATCCTCTTGGGGGAATGTGGTAGTTTGAATAGGTATGGCCCCCCATACACTCATGTGTTTGAATGTTTGGACCATAGGGAGTGGCACTATTAGATGTGGCCTTGTTGGAGGAAGTGTGTCACTGTGGTGGGTGGGCTTTGAGGTCTCCTATGCTCAAGTTATGTAGAACTCTCAGTTCCATCTCCAGCACCATGTCTGCCTGCACACTGCCACGCTTCCTACCATGTTGATAATGGACTAAACCTCTGAAACTGTAAGCTAACCCCAATTAAATGTTTCCTTTATAAGAACTGTTGAGATTAAAGGCTTGAGCCACCACACCCAGCCACAAGCATCTTTCTTTACCTGCTGTTGCCAGCTCTATTGTTTTATTTCAATTGTCCAAGTTTTCCCTACAATTTATAAACTTACTTGAAAATATATATATATATACAAAATGTCACCTTCTTTTTTGAGACAAGGTCTCATGGAGCCCAGGCTGGCCCAGACTTACTATGTAACCAAGGGTGGCCTCCCACCTCTACTTTCTCAGTGCTAAGATTACAGAGGTATGTCACTGACTGACACATGTATGCATTTAAGGATACATCAGGAAGAAATGCAGAGTCCTAGCAGTGCCCCTCCTCACTGATAAGCTCTGGTGCCATGGGTCTGTATTCCTTATCCTTTAGTGTTTATACTCAGAAGCACTAAAGAGGCAATCACAAAAAAAATGGGAACCAGTGAGAGGAAAACAATGGAAGTTCCAGGCAGAACTAACTTAGTCATAGATTCTCATCTCTCTAAATCTCTTCTGCAATAATGCTCAACTTCCTGTGCTCCTTAGTAATTGGAAAACACAATGTCTGACTGCTTCGTTGCTACAAGGAAGTTAAGCAGCTCTTGAAAGTGTCCCTAAAAATCAACCGTTCTCCACTCTGGATTGTAATTGTAACATTCTCTGTTGTTTCTCAATGTGTTCCTCCACTATGTATTAATGAGTGACTGAAAAAGTGCTGAGCTTAGACAGCTGGCTTAGGAGGCCTCTGAGTAGCCATTACCCTGGCAGCACACTTCACAGTGGTGTGATGGGACCTGAACATCGCTGAAGGACTACTTTTGTGTATCTTGTCTTTTCCAGCCACAGCACAAAGACAATGTTTTCTGCTAATCTGCTGGAGATAAAATGTTGAAAAATGTTAAAATTATTCTCTGCTGTAGGTGCTTACAAACAAATGTATACAGTTTTGTGGAATCCAGAAGAAAAGCATCTTTTAGTGCTTCTTGGTTATTTGGAAACTGATTCCCAGAGGTAAGCTAAAAAGAAAAGCCATGTCTTCTTTATAGGAAAAGTCCCGAATGCAACCCAACCACTGCTATGATTAGACTAGCTCACACCCATCTTCCCTAGCTGGGTTAGTGTAATGTCACTAAACCTGGGTAGGAATTGTGCCTTAAGCTATTCCGAAAATATAAATGATTGAAGATGTAAAAGCAGGCCCTCTTTATTTGGAAAAAGAACTCATGATGAAACTGAAGTGCTGCATTTGTCTGTGTTCTAAGCTCCTTATTACACATAATGAAACATGAGCTCACAGAAATGGAAGTGCGTTTCAACACTCCTCCACTAGCCCCAAGTGTCCTGGCCCTTTCTTAAGGACGCTGTGAAAATGTATCCCACATGTTGCTATACACTTGGCCAGCACCTTATCTACTCTGTGTAGTTTAGGAAATGATTTTCCCTTTCGTTTTAGAAGAAATCTCTTCAACATCATCCAGTCACTGTCTTCTAAACAGCCAAAAATTTTTAAGAACTGATGAGAATATGTAATTTCCAAATAAAAAATTTTTCGTTACTTGTAATCTCAAGTTTAGCATTTTTTGCTACCCCTTTACCTAAGATAAGACAAAAAGTAAAGGATAATACTTTATATCACCATGATGAGATTGGGTAGGAATAAAACTTATCATATGCAAATTGTAATCATTCAGATAAGCATGACTTGCTAGGAGATTAGAAGAAAGCTTTATGATTATTAAGTAAAAGCATCTCAAACACACCAAACTCTTCTGCTAAAGCATCTTCACATTTGATACTCACCATGGCCAGAGGGACTACTGCTTTCTTTTTGAGACACTATGTAGCTCTGACTGTCACTATCTGTATGTACAGCATGCTTGCCTGGACCTCACAGAAGGCTGCCTCCCTGGCTTCTGAGTGCTGGGATTAAAATAAAGATGCGTTCTCCTGAGCCTGACCTTTCTAAAGTTAGCACTTAACATGTTTATGTTTCCCATTTACATTCAATCACTTCATACATAACACGATAAAATATCTGAAGTTTATTTTGGGATATTTACTTAAATTTTACAGAACTATGAAGAAGACTTTTCTAGAATCACTAAGGATACCCAAAACATCTCAACTGAACTAAACCAAACAGAGATTTTAGAGTTTCAAGTACCAGAGTAGAAATAATGATCTTGGAAAGGGGATTTCTACTTTAAAATTCCATCTGAAGCAGGGCATGGTGGCCCAAGCCTTTATCCCCAACACTCAGAAGGCAGAGGCAGGCAGATCTCTGAGTTCAAGGTTAGCCTGGTCTACAAATAGAATTGTAGGACACCAAGGGCTGTTACATAGAAACTGTCTCGAAAAACTAAAATGAAATAAAATAAATTACATGCAAAAGACCACCTGTTGATAAATCTTGGATCTACTAAAATAAAAAACTTCCTACTTACAAAGAAACGGGACAAATTAGAATTTAAGCAAAATGTGACTCTCTGAAACACTCAGATTACAGTTAAAGAGTAAAAAGCAAAGAATCAAAACAAAAACACAAGATTACTACGCCTAAGCACTACACTCACGATGCTCAAGTAAATACTAAACTTGAAAGCTAAAATTTAATTTGTTCTAGAACTGGTCTGACCTTTTAAGCGTCTTGGCTAACAAAACTTAGCTTAAAATCAGAGGGAATTTCCTCATCACTTCTCTCTTTCCTAAGGTGCGTTTCAAGTGGAGTTAATGCAAGAGTCAAATCAATAGGCACCTTAAAGCAAAGTGCCATTTCCCCCCCCCACAAGTTCTCCAGGGTTAAAACTCCAGTTTCTTTACCTCCCGATGTTTCACTTTCCTTTTCACAGAAATCCTGTAGTGACCCCGAAGAGCCAGAGCACAGTGGCCTCTGCACCCAGGGCCAAGCACGTGAACAATCCCTAGGTGCAAAGGAGTTTGAAATGCAACCCAGAGTGGGATGGCTGAATCAGATTGGGGTCCCTGGTGCCAGGTTTGTCCTCCACGCTGGGACCACTGGCTAGGTGCAGAGCACGCCGCCAGGACCTCTCCCCAAGCTCCCCTGGGCAGGAACCTACCTGCCCACCCTGGGGCCGTTACCTAACCAGCCTGATCGTCCGGTGTCTCATCCAGTCCACCCGGCCGGGTAGCCAAGGCCGCTGGCGGCAACCGTGGCTGCAGCATGCGCCCACCCAGCCGAGCCTCCAGCCGCGCCCCTACCGCGGCGCAGGCCCCGCCTCCCGCCCGCGCCTCCATCCTTCAGCCACCGCGTTGCGGCTCCTCCACCTGCCCCATCCCTCCGCCCTAGCTCCTGTCGCCCCGGGTCCCGAGGGACCCCCATCTTAACTCCACCTTGTACGAGTCGGTGGCCAGCAGGATGTTGAACTCGGCTTCTGCCGCAGCATTCATCTCGAGTCAGAGCAGAGGCGCCGCGCCACGAGCTACCCGGCGCGCCTGCGAGCAAGGGGAAAAATGGGCTTCGCTGCGCTCCGTTGCTTAAGTCACCGCTTGCTCGCGGGGCGGGGATGAGGAGGGCGGGAGAAAAGGGAACGGAGGGCGGGGAGGGGCCCGGAGGGCGGGCAGGTCCGTGACGCAGCGGCGGAGGTTCGTGCGCTCCCCGGCCCAGCGCTCCGGTGGCTTCCCCCGCGCGGCTCCACGCCCCGCCCACCCCGGGGACGAGGGGCGGAGCACGGCTGCGCGTGCGCAGCGCAGGGGCGGGGGCAGCGGAGGACGTGAGGCACGCGCTCTACCCCAGCGGCGCCCGCCCCGGGCCTAAGGCCGCCGGTCACTCCAGCGCGTGACCTGGGCGCCCGCCTCCGCTTCAGCTCTCTGGCTTGGAGGGGCCTGGTGTGTTGCAGTGGGCGTGGCTTGGGCGTGCCCTGCCTCGCCCATCCTGCCGGGATCCTCTTTGCCCGCCCCAACCCGAACCTTCCTGGCGCCCTACCCAGTCCCTGCTGGTCCAGGGAGTGCTGTTGGAGTCACGCCACCCGGCTGGGGCCAAAGAGCCTTCCACTGTCGTTTCCCTGTTCCCGCACGCGCCGAATTACCTTTGTCTCCCGCTTGAAGTGCTGATGGAACCTTTGGTCCCCATCCGTCTTGTCGATCTTGGTCCTCTAGATTTTCCTTTAAAATCCGAGGAGCTGCTTGAGGTCTGAGTCCACCTGGTGCGTGGACTCGCTTTCTTCCCAGTTCTGACTGTACCTGAGCTCTTTGATCCTTTGAAGGCTGACTTTTCCTGGAGAAAAGTCTAAACTGCCCTTCTCTAAAGGAGATTAAATTCAACCCTCTCAGACAATGTAGGGACAGGAACGAATTGAATCAATCTAATAATATTGTTGGGAAATAAAAGGCATCCAGCCAAGCCTTTGACAGCGGATCTGTTGTTTTGTTTTGTTTTTTTTTTTTTAATCGTTAAAGCGAAATGACGTCTGATGACGTCATCCAACTTCCATGAAACCATCCTCTTGTTCAGTTTTCACATACATAGTTGCAATATTTTTTGCATAAAACTAAAATTCCCTTTATATGTATAATAATGTTTAACAATCCTAATATGTAGGTTTTTTTTTATAGAATACAAGTAGCGGGGGAAATTGGTAATTGGTATAAATAAAACTGCCACAGATAGCATCAAATTTAGTAGCTTCCTGGAATCCATTCACCTACAATTGACCGCTGTTCTGGGCTGTTTTATGCAGGAAAAAAAATTAGGATTCTGATTACAAAGTAGTCTTTGTTTACAGTAACGTTTTTAAAAGCAAATTTTGATCCTGCGATCTTTGAATTGAGTTTTCTTGTATAAAAATAAAAACGCTCAAAATATAAAAATGCTAACATTGTAAGCACACTGACATTGCTAGTTAAGTTCAAGAATAATGTCTGCAGAAGTATTATTGGCTCAATCCCACCACAATCTTTAGAGGAAAAGATGGCAATGAAGTTACTTGTTAGAGTTTGGATTTTATTTTTTTAATTTTTAACTATTTTAAAATTTTTTTTTATTTCTTCAAGTTACATCTCAATCACACTCCCCTCCCTACTCCCCCCTCCAGTCCCACCCTTCTACCTTCCTTCCCCTCAACCCCCCATCCTCTTCCCTTCTTTTTTTTTTTAGTTTAAGGTATTTCTTTTTCCCCCCAACAGCTCTCCCTTTCAGTCCAACAAATGGTTCTTTCTCTTATAACTATAAATACAATACAAAACAACAGAAATAAATAGGCCACAATTATAAGAGTTATATGGCTTAGCATGCATTCCCAATGTCCAGTCCATATGTATTTGGCACCTGACTTTAACATTCTACTATCTAACCATCTCCATGAGTTTAAAGTTCTATATCTAACTCAGCTTTCATACTAACTTGCCTCACAATTTAAAAAATATCTTCTTAGATCCAGAACACCCTCTTGATTCCTAAACATCTCAAAATTTAACTATGAGACTCTAGCTATCTATTCTTCAACCACTTCAGAGACCTGAGAGGGATAAATATATCTGATTATGTAGGAAGTACAGGGCCTGCAGCTTCCAAAACTAAGAAATGACATACCAGTGGCTGCCTGGACAGTTCCCATTTTCTCTCCATACATTACAGCATCAATCTTCAGCCATTTGGCCCCGTTTCTCTGACAGACATTGATTGTAGAGCAGGAATTATGAAAGACTTACCTACCCTGTCTTGGCAGAGCTAGGCTGTCGACTTACCTGCTTCCAAGTTTTGTCCTTTTTGGACAGAAGTCTGTCTACAGTTGAAGCAAGGGGTTTTTCTTGCCAAGAGAACGGCTTACCACCAATTCAATCATCTCCCACTGGAGATTCTTCGATGCTCATCTTCTACTTGGAGTAATATAGGGGGTGCTGTCAGGAGCTGACATGTCTCGATATCAAAAAATCTTAAGTTAAGAAAACATCTTTGAATGCCATATTCTGCAGATCTCTTGAGGTTTTTGAAGATGCCCTGTCTATCTGTTATATTTAGATAAGAATTTGGATTTTAAATGTCCCCCCAAAGACCTATATGCTAGTATTGACTGCCAGCCTCTGACAAGCGGGAAGCAGTGCAACTTTTAAGAGTTGTGATCTGGTTGGACATAGTTCCATAATGGATGAGGTAGGAGATGTTGGAACTCTGTCTCATTCCCTTCTTTTTCTCTTCTGATGAGATGCACCATCCCACCTCAAGTACAAAGCAACTGAAAACTGAAACTATGAGCCAAAATAAACCATTTCCTCCTTCAGAGTTGATTTTCTCAGATATTTTGTCAGAGTGACAAAAGCTGACTAACACAGAAATTGTGTTACTGATAGAAAAACCACATTGCCAAAGGTAGAATTTGGCATGTTCTTGTGCAAGTATATCTTCAGACCAGACCAGTTTTAAATGAATTGGGGTTTAGAACTGTGCTATGAAATTATCACCAAATACAAAACCAAGATTTCATTTTGAAATACTGTCTACAGAAAGATAATTGGAAAGAAATATTTAGTTAGCAGCTTTATTTAGTAGCATGTAAAAGCTCTGACAAACTATTTCTCATGTATTCCCACATCACACATAATAAATATCCAGATTCAAATTGGTCCCTTCTACTTCTTCAGAGCTCTGGATCATTCTGTCAGTCTGCAAATCAGCCAATCAGGCAGAGGAGATTGGGCATCAGGTTCTTGCTGTCATCAAAGTGGGAGATGCTGAGCCCCTCCTGTTTTCAGACAACCTCTGGTATACAACCTGATATGATTTGACTTCATTGAGAAAACAAAACAGGAGCAAGCAAACAAACAACAACAAACAGTGGAGAAGCTGATGAAACCTTTCCCATCTCCAAACCCTGACAATAGTGCTCCTCTCCCCCCATCATCTTCATATTCGTCAGTTATCAACAAATGTCATAGAAGGGCTTCATAAAATTAAACTTAGATCCTTTTTTTACTGAAATTGCTAAGGTCCCTGGGTAAAATTTCCTAAATTGAAAAGTTTTGGACTAATTTCTTTGGCAGAGGAGATTTCAAGATAGGCTAACATTGACTCTGTTGCATGGTTATTAGTACACTCTTATGGAGATCTATAGTGAAAAAGAGCAAGTAGGGCAAAAAGAAACACAATATGTAGGGTTTTAAAGCTGGATATGGTGGTACACATCTTTAATTCCAGCACTCATGAGGCAGAGACAGGCAGATCTCTGAGTTTGAAGCTAGTCATAGTATAAAAAGTGAGTACCAGGATATCCAGGGCTACATAGAGAAACTCTGTTTGGGGAGACAGGGTGAGGAGGTACAGTTTGAAAAGAAAAAGAGCACGAGGAAATTTAAGGTGTGAGTTATGATTTGTACTAGAGAGATTGGGAGAAGTGGAGTGAACCAAATTGTGCTCCCAGAGGGAGAGATCCCTAACCCATCTAATCCTGCAATTTGTGAAAAGGCCCTAAAAGATGTATCTGATTCTAAAAAGCATCAGCAAATCATAGCTTAAGCAAATGTATTTCTAGGAGTTCAGGTTCAATCCCTAGCAGGTGGAGGAATTTGAAGCATTAGCCACGTGGTCCTGTCTTTAGTCTTGAAGGATTGCTGCAGAATATTTGATCACATTGTGAGACCTGAGTTTGTGAATTGAAAATTTTAAGTTTATTATGTGATAACTCAGCGTTTACTCCTAGAGTTTTCTGTTTACTGTAAACAAATGGTTATGGTGTGGCTCACCTCTAAGAACACACCTTTAATATACAAGAAATTTCTGTTTATTATAAACAAATATTTATAATATGGTTCAACTCTAAGCACACACCTTTAATACAAGTGCTTTCTGTACACAGAAATAAATAAACTTAACCCTAGGTCAAGAGGTGGAGCGAGAAACCAGCTGACAGTGTTTAAACAGAAAGAAGTCTTGGGTTCCTTCACAGGTTTTCTCCTTCAGAGTTCTTACTCCTTCAGGGAGTTCTTCCTTCAGAGTTCTTCTTCTTTTGGGTTTTCTCTTTTGGAGTTGTTCTTCTTTGGACCTTCTCCTTCAGGGTTTTTCTCCTTCTAGGCTTCTTCCTGAAGGTTCTTCTTGGCTTTTTAGCTTCAGGCTTTTGGCTAGAAAGTTGGTGGAATAGGAAGATCAGCTGGGTGCTTCCTCTTCCTCTCTGAGCTAGTAGGTTTTCATCCCAGCATCTGGCTCCTGAGTCTTCATTGATAAAATAAGTATGACTGGGGGTATTTTAGTTTTGTAAAACAATAAAGGATATAGGTGTAAAGGGGATGTGGGATCTTACACTGAGGTTAAGAGGTTAAGGAAAGCTTCTGAGACCAGATGTGTGTCTGGTCAAGATACAAGGGAATCCCTGTATGGAGACCTAAAGAGGCCATTTCATGAAACTGTGAAAGTGAAGCCTGGATTATGTTAGAGACCCCATGATGCTGGAGATGCCAGTGTAGTGTCATGTCTGCCAAAAGGAGCTTCAGACAGGGTGTAGAACAAGCCCAAAAGAGTATGTTGAGGTCATCAAAGCTGGAATGCAAAAGTCATTTAAGGCCTTGACATTAGACATGGAGCTACATGGATTTGAAGTTTGCCCTTCTCAGTTTCTGGTTGCTCAGATTCAGTATTTCCTCACTGTGCCTCTGTTTCTCTTTTTTCCAATGGTAATATATATTCTGTGCCATCAAATGTTGAAAGTATGTAATTTCCCTTTGTATTTTAATTTTACAGGAGTTATAATGAAGAGATTGCCGTGAGTCTCAAAAGAGGTTTTGGGCTTTTAAACAGTGTAGAAGCTTTGAGAAATTGTTGGGACCTTTGAAGTTGGACTAAGTACATTTTACATTATAATACAGAGTAAAATACTGTGGTTTGAATGAGAATGGCCTCCATAGGCACATATGTTTTAGTACTTGTTCCCTGGTTGTTGTAACTCTTTGGAAGGATTAGGAGGTGTAGCCTCGTTGGAGAAGATGTATCACTGAAGGTAGGATTTGACATTTCAAAAGCCCATGTTATTCCCATGGGCTGTCTTTGACTTGTGTTTGATGTAATCACTCAGCTACTGATCTAGTGCTATTCCTGCCTGACTGCTGTCATGTGTACCACCATGATGGTCACAGACTCTAGCCTTCTGGAACTGTGATCCCTCAAATTAAATGGTTTCTTTACAAGTTTCCTTGGTATGGTGTTTTGTCACTACAATAAAAAAGTAACAAGGAGACCCAGGCGGCCATCTGGGACCACCAGGTGAAGCTCCTCTCCTATTCCCTTGCCTGCTGGGTCACATGCACAGACCCTCAGACCCTATGGTGGTGCAGTCTGCAGGTTTGTGCATTGCACCCCATCTCCTGGGTGCCATCTCTGCCTGCAACCCTAGACCCGGGCAGACATCTGGGACCACCAGACCCAGGCAGCCACCAGGAACCACCAAAAGACCTGCTGCCACCAGGAACTATCAGCTTTACCTGCAATCCCAGAGACCTACTACTATCAGGGACCACTAGGCCCACAAACACCAAGAACGACCAGATGGCTAAAGGACAGTATAGGAATACAAGCAAAAAACCCCAGGGTCATATGGGACCACGAAAAAATATCCTACTACAGCAATCCCTGGATATCCTAACACACCTGACGTGCAAGGAAATAACATTAAATCTGATGTTATGAAGATGATAGAGACCCTAAAAGAGGAAATGAATAAATACCTTGGAGAAATGCAGGAAAATACAATCAAACAGATGAAGGAAATGAATAAATCCCTTCAAGAAATACAGCAAGAAATAATCAAACAGGAGAAGAATGTCCAAGATCTGAAAATGGAAATAGAGTCAATAAAGAAAACACAAACTGAGGCAATCCTGGAGATGGAAAACCTGGTAAAGAGAACAGGAACTACAGACAAAAGTATCACCAGTAGAATACAAGAGATGGAAGAGAGAATCTCAGGCCTAGAAGAAATAATTGAAGAAACTGATACATTGGTCAAAGAAAACATTAAACCTAAAAAGTTCCTGACACTAAACATTCAAGAACTCTGGGATACCATGAAAAGACCAAACCTAAGAATAATAGGAGTAGAAGAAGGAGAAGACTCCCAGCTCTAAGGCCTAGAAAAATATTTTCAACAAGATCATAGAAGAAAACCTTCCCAACCTAAAGAAAGAGATGCCTATAAACCCACAAAAAGCTTACAGAATATCAAATAGATTGGACCAAAAAAAGAAATTCCTTCTGCCACATAATAATAATCAAAACATTGAATGTACAGAACAAAGAAAGAATATTAAAAGCTACAAGGGAAAAAGGCAAAGTAACATATAAAGGCAGACCTATTAGAATTACACCTGATTTCTCAACAGAGACTCTTAAAGCCAGAGGGCCTGGGCAGATATCTTCCAGACGCTACAAGACCACAGATGTCAGCCCAAGCTACTCTACCCAGCAGAACTTTCAATCACCATAGATGGAGAAAACAAGATATTCCACAACAAAACCAAATTTAAACAAAACCTATCTACAAACCCAGCCCCACAGAAGGTGCTAGAAGAAAAACTCCAACCCAAAGAGGATAACTACACCCAGGAAAACACAGGAAATAAATAATCCCTAAAACAAAAGAAGGTAAACACACATGCACACACACACTCTACCACCACTTACATAAAAATAACAGAAATTACCAATCATTGGCCACTAATATCTCTCAACATCAATGGACTAAATTCCCCAATAAAAAGACACAGGCTAACAGAATGGATTTCAAAACTGGATCCGTCATTCTGCTGCATACAAGAAATACCTCAGCAACAAAGATAGACATCATCTCGAGGTAAAGGGCTAGAAAAGAAGTAGTCCAAGCAAACATACCCAAGAAGCAAGCAGGAGTAGCCATTCTTGTATCCAATAAATAGACTTTCAACTAAAATTAATCAAAAGAGATGGAGAAAGACACTTCATACTTATTAAAGGAAAAATCCACCATGATGACATCTCAATTCTGAGCATTTATGCCCCAAATGCAAGAGCACTCTTATT
Source organism: Lophiomys imhausi (assembly GCA_907164525.1). Classification (NCBI taxonomy): domain Eukaryota; kingdom Metazoa; phylum Chordata; class Mammalia; order Rodentia; family Muridae; genus Lophiomys; species Lophiomys imhausi. Next base: position 151,957 of record CAJQZJ010001694.1, on the reverse strand, counting down.
CCTAAAAGAAACAATACTAAAGCTTAAATCACCCATTGATCCCCACACATTAATAGAGGGAGACTTCAACACCTCACTCTCACCAGTAGGCAGATCATCAAGACAGAAACTGAACCGAGAAATAATGAAACTAAGAGATACCATGAATCAAATGGATCTAAACAGATATATACAGAACTTTTCATCCAAACACAAGGGAATATATCTTCTTCTCAGACCTCACAGAACCTTCTCCAAAATTGGCTTTATACTTGATCACAAAGCAAGCCTCAACAGATACAAGAAAGTTGAAATAACCCCTTGTATATTATTGGATCACCATGGGTTAAAGCTGGGGTTCAACAGCAGCATAAATAACAGAAAGCCTACAAACTCATGGAAAATGAACATCTGTATATTCAATGACCATTGGGTCAGGGAAGAAATAAAGAAAGAAACTGAAAACTTTCTAGAATTCAATGAAAATTAAGGTACAACATACCCAAATTTATGGGACACCTTGAAAGCAGTGCTGAGAGGAAAGTTCATAGCACCAAATGCCTTCATAAAGAAATTGGAGAGATATCATGCTAGTGACCTAAACGCACATCTGAAAGTTCTAGAACAAAAAGAAGAAAACACCCCAAGAGGAGTAGATGACAGGAAATAATCAAACACAGGGCTGAAAGCAATATATTAGAAATAAATAAAACAATAGAAGAATAAAAGAATCAATAAAACCAAGAGCTGGTTCTTTGAGAAAATCAACAAGATAAATAAACTCTTAGCCAAACTAACTAAAAGACAGAGATGTCCAAATCAACAAAATCAGAATTGGAAAGGGGGACCTAACAACTGACAGTGAGGAAATCCAAAGAATTATAAGGTCTTACTTCAAAAGCCCATACTCCACAAAATTGGAAAAATCTAAATGAAATGGATGATTTTCTTGATAGATTCCACTTGTCAGAGTTCATTCAGAAACAGATAAAAAATTAAACAGTCCCATGGACCCTAAGGAAATAGAAGCAGTTATCAAAAGTCTCCCAACCAGAAAAAGTCCTGAGCCAGATGGTTTTACTACAGAATTCTACCAGACATTCAAGGAAGAGCTAATACCAATACTCCTCAAACTATTCCACAAAATAGAAACAGAAGTAACTTTTCCAAACTCATTCTATGAAGCCACAATCATCTTGATACATAAACCACACAAAGACTCAACTAAGAAAGAAAACTTCAAACCAATCTCCCTCATGAACATTGATGCAAAAATACTCAATAAAATACTAGCAAACAGAATCAAAGAACACTTCAAAAATATCATCCTCCATTATCAAGTAGGCTTCATCTCAGGGATGCAGGGATGGTTCAACATATGAAAATCCATCAATGTAATCCACCATGTAAACAAACTGAAAGAAAAAACCCACATGATCATGTCACTAGATGCTGAAAAAGCCTTTGAGAAAATCCAACATCTATTCATGATAAAAGCCTTGGAGAGTTCAGGTATACAAGGCCCATACCTAAACATAATAAAGGCAATATACATCAAGCCGATAGCCAACATCAAATAAAATGGAGAGAAACTTACAGCAATTCCACTAAAATCAGGGACAAGGCAAGGCTGCTCACTCTTTCCATATCTCTTCAACAAAGTACTTAAAGTTCTTGCTGGAGCAATAAGACAACTAAAGGAGATCAAAGGGATACAAATTGGAAAAACAGAAGTCAAATTATCCCTGTTTGCAGAAGATATGATAGTGTACATAACTGATCCCCAAAACTCTACCAGAGAACTCCTATAGCTGATAAATACCTTCAGCAAGGTGGCTAGATACAAAATTAACTCAAAAATCAGTATCCCTCTTTTATAGAAATGAAAATAGGGCCAAGAAAGAAATAAGGGAATTAACTCCCTTCACAATAGCCACAAACTATATAAAATAGTTTTCTATAGTTGGTGTAACACTAACCAAGCATGTGAAAGACCTGTTTGACAAGAGCTACAAGTCCCTGAAGAAAGAAATTGAAAAAGATATCAGAAGATGGAAAGATCTCCCATGATCATGAATTAGTAGGGTTAACTTAGTAAAAATGGCCCTTTTACCAAAAGCACTCTGCATATTCAATGCAATTCCCATCAAAATTCCAACACAATTCTTTACAGACCTTGAGAGAACAATTCTCAACTCCATATGGAAAAATAAAAAACCCAGGGTAGCAAAAACAATCCTGTGCAATAAAAGAACTTCTGGAGGCATCACCATCCCTGACTTCAAACTGTACTACAAAGCAATAGTAATGAAAAGTGCATGGTATTGGCATAAAAACAGACTGCTTGACCAATGAAATATAATCGAAGACCCAGAGGTAAACCAAAACACCTACAGACACTTGATTTTTGACGAAGATGCCAAAACCACACAATGGAAAAAAGGAAGCATGTTCAACAAATAGAGCTGGTCTAACTGGTTGTTAACATGTAGAAGATGCAAATAGATCCACATTAATACCCTGCACAAAACTTAAGTCGAAGTGGATCAAAGACCTCAACATAAAATTGGACACATTAAATCTAATAGAAGAGAAAGTGGGAAAAAACCTTGAACTGACTGGCACAGGAGACAGCTTCCTGAACAGAACAGCAATTGCACAGGCACTAAGATCAGCAATTAATAAATGAGACCTTATGAAACTGAAAAGCTTCTGTAAGGCCAAAGATACAGTCAATAGAACAAAATGATAACCCACAGATTGGGAAATAATCTTCACCAACCCCACATTAGACAAAGGGCTAATATCCAAAATATATAAAGAACCCAAAAAATTAAACACCAACAAACCAAGTAATCCTGTTAAAAAATGGGGTATAGAGCTAAGCCAAGAATTCACTACAGATGAATCTCTAATGGCTAAGAAGCACTTAAAGAAATGCTCAACATCCTTAGTCATAAGGGAAATGCAACTCAGGATGACTCTGAGATACCATCTCACACCTGTCAGAATGGCTAAGATCAAAAACTCACGTGATTGCACATGCTGGTGAGGATGTGGAGAAAAGGGAACACTCCTCCATTGCTGGTGGGAGTGAAAACTTGTACAACAACTTTGGAAATCACTCTGGTGGTTTCTAAGAAAACTGGAAATAGTTCTACCTCAAGACCTAGGTATATGACTCCTGAGCGTATACTCCAAGTATGCATCACCTAATCACAAGGAAATTTCCTAAATTATGTTCATAGCAGTTTTATTTGTAATAGTCAGAAACTACAGCCCAGATGTCTCTCAAACGAGGAATGAATAAAGAAGTTGTGGTACAGCTACACAATGGAGTACTACTCTGCAATCAGAAACAAGGATATCATGAAATTTGCAGGCAAATGGATGGAACCAGAAAAGATCATCCTGAGTGAGCTAACATAGACCCAAAAAAGACACCCATAGTATTTAGTCACTTATAAGCAGCTATTAGCCATTAAATAAAGGACAATCATGCTACAATCCACAGACTCAATGAAACTAAGAAACAAGGAGGGAACAAGGGATGACCATTGAATACCTCTAAGTATGGGAAATAAAATGGACATCAGAAGTGGATGGGGAGAGGGATCCAGACAGGAACTCAACATTACTGCCATCGGAAAAACTTTATCCATCAGAAAATGAAAACAGATGCAGTGACCCACAAACATTAGGTGAAAAGCAGAGAGTCTTGATGAAGAGTCGGGCAAGATTTGAGGGAGCTGGAGAGATCAAGCACACCACCAGGAGACCCCCATAACTAATTAACTGGGATACAAGGGTGCTCAGAGACCGAACCAAAAACCAAAGAACATGTACAGACTGATCCTAGGGACACTACACATATGAAGCAGATGAGGTGCTTGGTACTCAAGTGCATTTCCTAACAATTGGAACAGGGATATCTCTGACTTGGAAAAGGTTGCCTCCCTCTAGATCCTATTTTCCTAGTTTCCAAGCAGAACTGCCTTGTCTTGCCTCAGGGGAAGGGGAGGCGATTAGTCCTGATGCAATTTGACATCCCAAAGTGGGTGAGGGGGGAGTATTGGAGAAGTGAGTGGGAGGGTGGGGATGGGAGGAGGATGGGGAATGGCAATTGGAATGTAAAATAAACAAATTAATAAAAAAGTAACTAAGACAATGGGAACAAATATAGCAAAGCTAAAATGTTTAGGTTCATCTTTAAAGGAAAAATAAATATGCACCTTACAGTGTTACATGGGGTTCAGCCGTCATCATTACTTGGAAATTTTGCTGTTGGCTACTTGTCTAAGATACAATAGTCCAAATCAATGACCAAGAAAATAAAGCTGTTAGGATTATTAGCGATGTCAAGATCTTGTAATTTAGTATTTTCCTAAGTGAGATATGCTTATCACTTATGCTATTGGAGATGAAGATTAGTGGTATCTAGAGAGGCATTCTTAATTTTAATTATTTTAAGGGATATTAGAAAAATGTAACTTGCACAGAATCTCATCTTCTTGGGGAGTTTTTACTTAGGATGAATCCAAATGAAGGGTTCATTTGGTGAGACATTTTCTTTGACTTACTCTAACCTGTGTTTGGCATATGAAGGATATTCTTGAAGAAACTGAACATGAAAGATTATAAGTTATATGAATTCTATATGAAATTCTGGAAAAGACAAAAATATGGAGAAAGAAAGCTGATTAATGGCTGCACAGGCAGAGGTGTAGAGAAACAGATTCACCAGATTCCACACTAAAATTTGTGAATTATAAATAAATTCTATGTCTACAACTGAACTAAGAACACCTTCCTTCTTGAAATGATTCTGAATTCTTTCTACTCATCTCTTGTCCTGGGATTTTATGTGTTCATTTTTATGTCTCTTTGTTTCCATCTTAGTTTGCATAATTAGGCAATGAACACTATTTTGCTCTGATCAGATAAAGAATATTCTTTAATGTTTATAATATCCCAACACCAAAAGAATGAACATTCCTGATGTTAAGAAGAGATCAGGAGAAAGAAATAACCCTACATGGTCAACCCAAGAGTAAAGTGTCAGCACCTAGTTCACACACCTCACTGTACACTGAAGCACCAAGGGTTTCAAAAGCAGACCTTCTAACAGCTTGAACTCTTTTACTTATCAGCTACAAAGTAGCTGTGATGTGCAGTGGAGGGAGATAGAATCAAAGGTAATTCATTATCCCTATTAAGCTCAGCATTTGGTTGTAAGATCAATATAAAATTGCACGTGAATATTACCCTTCTCTGCAAGAACAACTTCTGAGAACAGTTAAGGCTTGGATAATGTTCCTTTAACCAGTTTCCATGCTCACTACTTTTCCAGATAAAGGACTTCCCACCAGTGAAACCATAAACTGCAGTAGCCTGGTTTTTGATCACTAGGTCCTTGCTTTGTATCTCACTCATTCCCTTCCCTGTTCTCAAGACCTTTGCCCAAGACCCCCAATTTGCCTCATCTAATTTGCTATCTGTTCTTATGTGTTAGTCTTTTAGCAGAGTGGAAACACCTGAGAGAAACAGTTTTAAAAGAGGAAACATTTATTTGGCTCATATTTTCAGAGTTTTCAGTCTATATCACTTGGTCTCATGGTTTTGAACTTAGAGTAGGGGAGTGAATCATGGTGCAATGTGTGATAGAGGAATGTTTCTAACTTCATGGAGGCCAGAAATGGGGGTGGTGAAGAGAGGGAGGGGATGGAGACAAGGTATAATCCCCAAGAACATGCCCTGATTATCTACTTCTAGCTAGGCTCCAAATCATAACATTTCTATCACCTCACAATATATAATTAACCATCAGTTGACAAGCTTTCAACACTTAAGCCTGTAGAGGACATTTTATACTCAGTCCATAACTTCTACTTCTGCTCTCAAAGATTCATGACCATCTCATAGTGTAAAATGCATTTAGTCCATCTTTTTTTTTAATAATTTATTTTTTATTTCTTCAAGTTACATCTCAATCACAATCCCCTCCCTACTCCCCCCTCCAGTCCCACCCTTCCACCCTCCTCCCCCTCAGCCCCACTATCCTCTTCCCTTCTTTTTTTTTTTTTTTTAGTTTAAGGTATTTCTTTTTCCCCCCAACAGCTCTCCCTTTCAGTCCAAATAATGGTTCTTTTTCTTATAACTATAAATACAATACAAAACAACAGAAATAAATAGGCCACGATTATAAGAGCTATATGGCTTAGCATACATTCCCAATGTCCAGTCCATATGTATTTGGCCCCTGACTTTAACATTCTACTATCTAACCATCTCCATGAGTTTAAAGTTCTATATCTAACTCAGCTTTCATACTAACTTGCCTCATAATTTTAAAAATATCTTCTTAGATCCAGAACACCCTCTTGACTCCTAAACAACTCAAAATTTAACTATGAGACTCTAGGTATCTATTCTTCAACCACCTCAGAGACCTGAGAGGGATAAATATATCTGATTATATAGGAAGTGCAGGGCCTGCAGCTTCCAAAACTAAAAAATGACATACCAGTGGCTGCCTGGACAGTTCCCATTTTCTCTCCATACATTACAGCATCAATCTTCAGCCATTTGGCCCCATTTCTCTGACAGACATTGGTTGTAGAGCAGGAATTATGAAGGACTTACCTACCCTGTCTTGGCAGAGCTAGGCTGTCGACTTACCTGCTTCCAAGTTTTGTCCTTTTTGGACAGAAGTCTGTCTACAGTTGAAGCAAGTGGTTTTTCTTGCCAAGAGAATGGCTTACCACCAATTTAATCATCTCCCACTGGAGATTCTTCGATGCTCATCTTCTACTTGGAGTAATATATGGGGTGCTGTCAGGAGCTGACATGTCTCGATATCAAAAAATCTTAAGTTAAGAAAACATCTTTGAATGCCATATTCTGCAGATCTCTTGAGGTTTTTGAAGATGCCCTATCTATCTCTTATATTTAGATAAGCAAATATTGCTTGTCTCTTAGCAACTTGATTTCTGAGTAGCTTAGAAAATAACTGTGATAGACTGTCATAGTAACTAACAAAATGACACGTTTTCATGACTATTAGTTTCCGTTTCTTAATTATCCTAAACAGTTTATGTCGGTTGGTAGCGAGAGGTAAAAACTTGACTTTCATTTTTAAGTATTACTACAAACAATACCTTTAAGAAGCGTTACCCTTAATTTTGTATCAATATACAAAGATCAATACCAATGTGGCCAAATATAATCTTAATTTTGTATCAATATACAAAGATCAGTACCAATGTAGCCCAATACAATCTTAATTTTACATTAATATACTAGGGTCAATACCATTGTGGCCAAATATAATCTTAATTTTGTATCAATATACAAAGATCAATACCGATGTAGCCCTATACAATCTTAAATTTGCATTGATATACAATGATCAATACCAATTTAGCCAAATATAATATTAATTTTGTATCAGTATACAAAGGTATAAAGCTATATTCAATAATCTGTCCTTTTTTCTTGTTCTTTCCTATACTATGTCTATGTCCCATTTTTCTCAAGTCTGTTCACTCCTATATAGGAGAGAAAGGAGGATACAGAAATGCAAAAGAGAGAAGTCCCTGGGTCTAACCTCCAAAACCCATTTAACAAGACCATTTAACAGCTTGTAGTCTTTTCCCCTAAATAACAAAATTTTCTATTATCTATCAAATAACCAAAGGGGAGGAACACCCTCCCCACCTTCTGGGGATGGGACGTTGTTCTCTTAAAATGACTTCCTGCTGATTTGGGACGTAGTAAACCTGTTTGGGGCCCAAATAAGAATGGAAAAATGGTTAAAAATGTTAATAGAATCATTTGATGTTCAGTCCCTTTGTGCTCAGCTATTTAGATGTCCTACGAAGTTCATAGACAGAAGCTGATCTTCAGAACTTTACTGAAGATCTGGCTGGAGTAGTCTGTGGAGCTGAACGATCTTAGCGATTTTGAGTTGTTGTGGTTATAGACTTTTGAGGAAACTGCTATTGAAGAAGTCTGCAAGGCTGGATCATCTAGGCCACTCGTCTTCTTTGGTGTCTGATCTGTTTTCTGCTGAGGTTTCCGTTGTCCAGTTGTCCCTGGATTCCTTGAATGGATGCTTTAAATCTCCTGGAAAGATAAGAACAGAGCCCTGCCCTAATCCTAACTCTGGGACAATTACCTTTTTTTGGGGGGGTCAGGTAATATTTTTCTTGGAGCAAATTTGGTTTTTTGATAATATATAAAGTATTACCTTTCAATCCGGATTAAAGAAGAAATTGTTTTGATATTTTGGAGCTAAACAAACCTTTAGTGTATATATTTTGAGATCTCAAAGGACAATTTGTTTGAATTGCAGCCTGCCTTTTGTAAGTAGCTTTTAAACTTAAATCTTTCCAAATCCTATGTGCCTGTCTCTGCATTCTAAGTTTTGGGATCAAAGACATGTGGTTTCCAACTGATGGGATTAAAGATGTGCTCCTCCACCCCTGGATCAAAGTTTTTCTCTGTTTAGAGTTTGTTTTGTATCAGGTGGCCTTGAGCTCTGAGATCTGCCTGTTTCTGTCTCTAGTCTCTAGTGTGTTGGGATTAAGGGTGTATTCTTCCCCAATGATGTGACTAAGGGTGTGCACCATCACCACCCTGTTTCTTGTAACTCTAGAATTTATAAGACAACTAACTCTATAGTGATCCTCCTGTCTCTGCTGGAGGTAAAGGCATGGGCTAACACCATGCATTATTTTACCTTAGCTCTAAGTTTTTTCAACCCTTGGAGGTTTGTAAAACCAGGTTGAACAGCTGTCACCTTTAATTTATTTACAGTGTTTTAAACCTGTTACTTGCTTTTTAATGCCAAACCATGGAAATAGCCTATACCTCTACAAAAAAAAGCCAAAAACCAAAAAAAAAAAAACTTTTAAGCTGCTATCAAGTTTGTGTAATCTCTGTAGCCACCTGCAGTCTAACATTCTAATCTGAAATTAAGGCCATTTTCTTTTCATGCCAGTAAGGTAAATTATAGTTTGAAAATTTTATATTGTATTTTTATTATATTTTTAAGCTTATTAATTCTTTTCTTAAAATAGTATTATTTATTTCTAGACCATAGTTTCCTCCCTCCTCCCCTCTTGGCCCCTCCCTTCATCTCTCCTTCCCTCCCTCTCTCCTTCCCCCCCTCCCTCCCTCCCTCCTTGTTCCTCTACTTGGTACTCTCCTTCTCCTCAGATGAGGTGGGTCCTCACATATCATACTCCCTCAGATCTTGCGTCATGTGAGGCCCAAGAGCTTACACTCGTACTGGAGCTTGATAAGGCACACCATCTAGGGTGTGGGGTTCCACCAACCTGCAGCAGATTCCATGACTCATTGGTGGGTAGAATTTTTCCTAGGATAGATATGCTAGGTTCCTGTCTATTTGGGTGTGTGGGTTGTAGGATAGTTATCCTCTGATGTATGGTTAATATCCATTTGTAAGGGAATACATACCATGTTTATCTTTCTGGGACTGTGTCAGCTCACTTAGGATGAGCTTTTCTAGTTCCATCCATTTGGTTTTGAATTGCATGATTTTATCATTTCTGATAGCTGTGTAGTATTCCATTGTGTAAATGTACCACAATTTTTTTATCCATTCTTCAGTTGATGGACATCTGGGTTGTTTCCAGTTTCTGGCCATTACAAATAAAGCTGTTATGAACATTGTTGAGGCAATGTCCTTTTGGTTTCGTTTCAGATCTT
>CAJQZJ010001694.1:125570-137246 GCA_907164525.1 Lophiomys imhausi | reverse complement strand
TTAGAAAAATAATTATCAATAGGTTTAGTGGATAGGTTAAAGGGGTTTGTAAGAGTTTATATGATTAATAGTTAAGAAATTGTTGGTGTTTGTTATAAGTGAATTTAGTAATAAATAAATAAGTGTTAAATAATAATTTAAAAGTTCGGTTACACCATCCAATTTGTAAGGCCATTTTATTTCCACCACCAAGTTGTGGCCAGTTTATAAAGTCAGTCTGTTCCGACCGTCAATAGAGGGTGGTTTTTTTCAATCATCCAAGAATTGCCTTGGCGGTCTCCCTCAGCATTCCTATTCCTGATGTCTCACTCACCTTTCCTGCACTCTGGGGCTCCAATGCAGGATACTCCAAAGGATTCTCTTAGCAGATCTGTGGCATGTTTTTCCTTTGGATTGCAGTGGTCCAAACTCTGACAATGGCATACCCTGCTATGCTCTTCCCCAGTGTGGATTCCTAGCTGGTGAGCTAAAAACAGAGAGAGAGCACGCAAGACTGCATGACTTCTCAATGGGTGAGGGCAGAGAGAGGAGCCCGAGACCACGTGGATCTTTGACTTACATTTGCCAGTGTTTTTGCAGGCTTTATCAAGCCCAGCCCTACAACAGTGTGTTAGTGGTCCCATCTGGAGATTGTGGGTGGAGTATCTCCCAGGATTCATGTTGCTTTTCATGGCTAATGGCATCATCGGTGTGGCTTTCCAGCTTTCTTAGCAAAGTCATTCAGAGGCATATCACCCTGCTATAACTGGCTCCACCCATATTAACACATAAAAGGACACCAGTTTTTGCCAACCCAAAATCCCTATGCTACTAGATGGTAAATTGAAAGGCCTAACTTCTACCACACGAGTGCTGTGATTAGAGACTTTGGCCACCATGCCCAGCCAGGATAGGGATTTTTAAAAACACTATTAATGACTTGTTTCTGCTACCTAAATCCCAGTTCATAGTATCTAGGACCTTCCAAAATAGTCCCAGCAACTGGGGAATCAAACCTTCAGCATATAAGCCTATGGGCACACTTATATTCAATACTTAGCACCCCCTAGTGCACACTTATATTCAAGATATAACACCACCTAGTTTGGACTCTATTCCTTTATATTACCAAGACCACTTCTTTCTGATTTCTCTCAAAGCCCTCCAACCCTCAGACCTTTCCTATAGAGCATTTTTAAGTAGGTAGCCTATTATGCAGTACTAGAGAACATCACGTAGCTATGAGCTAGCCATTCATAGCAGACATATTATGCCATCTGGAACTCTTATATTTCCCCCTCAGTTTCTTTTTCCATGTTGCTTAGCCATTATTTTAAAAACTTACCCTTCTCAAATCTTTACCTCAAAATCATCTCCTTGTCTCAGAAGATGATGTAGTTGCCTATGGTTTAGATAAAACTAAGGCCATCAGGTAGGAACTCCCTAACCCACAATAGCTATGAGAGCAGAGCTTCACCTTATGTACAGATCTGTTCCCAGAGGAATGTGTAGTCCTAGATACATATTAGGGAGTTGGTAAATATGTACCTAGTCAACAAAGATGGCCCTGTGGCACATGGTGCTGTTCACGCAGATCTGACATCCTTTTTATTCCTTTGCTCATTTTATATACACAGCCCCTCTTCTACATTCACACTCTATTGGACTTAGTTGTGATCCTGTGTGTGGCTTTAGCCAAAAACCGTGGCCTAAGATGATGTCCTGGAAGAACATTATAAGCTAGAGTGTGATTTTCCATCTCTCCTTTCCTCTGTCACAGAGACTGTGGCACTCCAGATAGGGGCTGATGGAGTCACCTAATCCCTGCACAGGGACAGCAGAGATGAACTGGAGCCACTGACATTGGATGTGGAGTGAGAGAAACAAGCCTTCCTTAGAAGCCTCAGGGACCACCCTCCCCATGTCACTGCAGTGTAACCTGCTGAATCCTTACAGACCCCACACATTTTCTTTTGCTACTAGGCTCAGAAAAAGAGCTTTAGTTCCAGATTAATCTCCCCATTCCTTCACTTTACCTTAAGTTATCACCTCTTGTTGCCTCTGGGCTTTTGAATGCCCACTTACAGTAGAATTCTTATTTATTTACCTATCTCTCTCTCTCTCTCTCTCTCCCTCCCTCCTCCCTCCATCCATCCATCCATCCATCCATCTATCTATCTATCTATTTAAATTTGGGTGGGGGGAGGAGGAGAGCTTTGAGACAGGGTTTCTCTGTGTAACAGCCCCAGCTGTCCTGGAACTTACTCTGCAGACCAGGCTGTCTTCAAACTCATGGAGAATCCACCTGTCTCTACCTCCATCTTTTGAGTGCTGAAATTATAGGCCTGAGACACTATGCCTGGATACCTGGATAGCTATGTTTTTACTCATTAGAGTCCTAAAGCTAATGTGAACTTCTGTTCAAAAGATTTTTATTGCCACCACCTGAAAGCATTTGCACTTTATTTCATATAGTTTTATACTAGTAGGTATGTAAACCAAGCAATGCAACTAATTAAGCAAGATATTTATCTTAGGGTTTCTTTGCTGTGAAGAGATACCATGACCATGGCAACTCTTATATAGGAAAACTGTTAATTAGGGCTGGGTTACAGTTCAGAGGGTTTAGTCCATTATAATTATGGCTGTAAGCACAGTGGTTTGCAGGCAGACACAATGCTGAAGAGGCAGATGAGAGTTCTAGATCCAGATTAGCAGGCAACAGGAAATAACAGTGGGATACTAGGCCTTGTTTGTGCTTCTTATACTTCAAAGCCTACTCCCAGTGATGTACCTCCAACAAAGCCACACCAACTTCAACAAGACCACACCTTCTAATAGTGCTACTCCCTTTGGGCCTATGGGGGCCATTTTTATTCAAACCATCACATTTCACTCCTCATAGGCTTGTAGCCATATCATAATGCAAAATGGATTTAGTCCAACTTTAAAAGTCCCTATAGACTATAAATAGTCTTAAACTTGCTTACAAGTCCAAAGTTCAAATTTTCCTGAGACTCATGCAATCTCTTAACTGTAATCCCCTATGAAATGAAAATGAAGAAGCAGATCATGTACTTCAAAAACAAAAACAAAAACAAAAAACAGTGGTACAAGATATATATTACCATTCCAAATTGGAGGACAGGGAGAATAGTGAGAAAATACTGGACAAAAACAAGATTGAAAACCAGTTGGGCAAACTCCAAACTCTGCATCTCCATGTGATGTCAAAATGATCTTCAGATCTCCAACTGCTTTCAGCTTTGTTGACTGAAACACACTTCATTCTCTTAGGCTGGTTCCACTCCCTGTTAGCAGCTCTTGTAGGCAGGTATCCCATGGCTCTGGCATCTTCAACATTTGGGGTCTCCAAGGTGATCCAGACTTCATCTACACAGCTTCACACAATGGCCTCTCTAGGCCTCTATGCAAGGACACCCTGCCTTTTGTGAGTAGCTTTTAAACTTAAATCCTTCCAAATCCTATGTGCCTGTCTCTGCATTCTAAGTATTGGGATCAAAGACATGTTTTTCCCAATTGATGGGATTAAAGATGTGCACCACCACCCCTGGATGGAAGTTTTTCTCTATTTAGAGCTTGCTTTGTCAAGCTGGACTTGAACACTGAGATCCACAGGTTTCTGTCTCTAGTGTGTTGGAATTAAGGATATATCCTTCTCAAATGATGGGATTAAGTGTGTGCACCATCACCACCCTTTTAGAAGGTAAAATTTCTAATAAAAGATACTACAAGGAGACTGTGGTGGGGGTGTAGTAAAAGAACAACAGCCTATTAGCACAAAGAAATACAGTATTTTAGATTAAATTGTTAGGTCTCGGTAAAGCACATCCATTTGATTCCCTTCTTCAAACACTTAGAAAAAAATGTATGAAAATAATGCACCAAAACAGAAAAAAAAGTGTTCAAGCAGACAGACAACAGAAGATGGAAAACTGTGGTTTGTAACATAAACAAGAAAACTACCTTAGACATGCAAACAATTTCAGAGAAAGTTTAAACTTGGTACTGAAGAACAATGTCTACTAAGGACCGTGTGGTGAGTCTATAGGCAAGGATGACTTTGAACTTCTGATCCTCTAGCTCCTGTCTCAGCTATGCACTATGCTGGAAGAGTTTCAGAGACTCCTATTCAGATGAAGTGGAGATCTTGACTGAGATGTGCTTTTGTGGCATTTGAATATCTCAAAGGATGTAATTTACAACCAGATTGAAAGGGTGAATTTAAAAACAATGCAAGAAAATGTGTGATGGTTTACTTGTTTCTCTTGAAGAGGTTCCTGTAGTAAGTGAAGAAGTCGTTTAAGGAGATGCATTGTCCGGGGCTACAAAGGAGGAAAGTAAACTCAAGATCACACACATCTTGGCATCAAGTATGATTCATTTGCTGGTTTAACACTCTTATTTGTAACCAAAAGGGGAAGATGGTGTCCATATCAGCAATTTCAATTTTGTCAGTTGTGCTGAAATTTTTGACCAACTTCCAGAAAAATACAAGCAGTTCCCCATGGGCAAGGGACTCTTTCTTCCCGCTGTTCCTCTGTTTTCCATCTTATGCTGGGTCTCCAGCTTTAGACCAGGTTGCAGGAAGCCCTACATCCTGTAAAATAAAGTACAGCTCCAAATGTCTTTTTTTCCTTCAGCAAGCTTGGGTAGGTATTGAATTCTCACTTACTATGATTTCCCTTACAAAGCTGGAGCACCTGTACTGTTTTCTTATAGTGTTGCCAGGTAAAGCTCTCTGACATTCTTCTTCTTACTCTTTTATAAGTAGTCTAACTTTTTACCCTGAAACTTTTAGGATTTTCTTCTGATCTTCAGAAGTAAGCAAAAAGTCAACAAGAAAGAATATTAAATGAGAGCCATGAAAGGAAAATGTCAGGATGTGAGTCAATAATGTGAATGGATAAGAATTCTTCTAAGAAAGTGCATTTTACAAAAGCATACTTTTTATACCAGACATATCTAAGACAAAATGATTAGAACAATTCAAGTAAAGGTTTGGAAGATATCTAAGAAAAATGCTAATATAAAGAAAGCAAATAAGATTATAAATATCACATGTAATAAGATTCAAAATGATAAATCATTGAATATAAAAAGAGAATATTTGGAGGGAGCAAGATGGCTGCAATTGGCACTGACCCAGTCTGAGCAATGGGAAAACGGACTAGGTCACTGCAGAACTATACTTACACTGTGCAGTAAGTAGTCTGAGAGGTGCAGGCACTGTCTGGGTTCACCCAGCAAAGTCAGGCTGTCCAATTCCCCATGTTGGACATCTAGGCACTCAGACAGCAGAATGGTCAGACATGGGAACAGGAGCCCTACCCACCATCCCCAGAAGACCTCTTGAGTCTGAGAAAAACAGAGCCCCAGCTTGTGGCTTAAACCTCCAAACAAAGGCCCTTCCCAGCTTCCTGAGCCCCCACATTCCACACAGTCATTCCTGTCTCCACAAGAGGACCAGCAGAGCCATAGGAGTGCTAGGATTGCAAGAAGTTCTATCCATGGAGGCAACCGGCTGACCAGCCAGTGGTTGAGACAGGGAGTGACTGAGTTGACAGGGACATGGACTCCATCTCAGATCCCTCCTGTGAGCATGCTGTGCCTTTGGACCAGGCACCCAGTCTGCAGCATCCAGAGTTCCAGCCCTGACACAGTGAAACAGTCGTAGGCCATTGCATAGCTGCCTGAGTAACTCAGGCTGCCCTGGGACACAGTACCTCTGGCTGAGAAGTGCACAATACCTCTGTGATTCCTAGGGAACCACAGGGGTAGACCTCAACCACAGACCTGACAGCCAGGCTTCAGGAACAGTTGGATATCCCATTGGAACTAGCAGGCTGCCCTGGGTCACAGTGTTTCTGGCTGAGAAGCACAAACTGTATCTGTGATTCTCAGGGAACTTCAGTGGTAGACTTCACCCATAGACCTCACAACTAGGCTGTAGGAACAGTTGGATATTCTGATGGCTTTAGCAGGGCTGCCCTGAGACACAGTGCTTCTGGCTGCGAAGTACAAATTGTGTCTGTGATTCCCAGGGAACTGTAGGAATAGACCTCATCCACAGACCTGAAACCCAGGCTATTTGAATAGTTGGATATCCTGCTGGATCTAGAATGCTGCTCTGGGTCACAGTGTTCCTGATTTAGAAGTGCAAACTGTGCCTGTGATTCTCAAGGAACTGCAGGGGTAGACATCACCCACAGAACTTACATGCAAGCTGTGAGAACAATCAGACATCCTGCCAGTCTCAGCCACCAGTCTGTGGCTCCAACGAACCCTGCCAACCTTATTAAGAAGACCAGCCAGATCTCAGGATCCTGTAGGCTGTAATAACACACCCCACTCCAATCCCTGACCTGAGTGCCTAGCTGGGACACAGCAGGAAGGGGTGAGCTGCTGGTGGCCCACTGAGATCCAGTCTCCAACACAAGTTCCCACCTATCCATCATCTTGTGGAGAGCTACAGGTCACCAAGATCACACAGCCTCTACACCAAAGCTGCCTCCTTTCTACCAAATCCAGTAGGCACCAGGAACAACAGCTAACCACAACCAGTTAGTTAAAGGCTAGCAAAATAACAAAATCAACAAAAACCAGGGAAATATGACTCCAACAAAACTCAGCTCTTCTAGTGCTGCAAGCCCTGACCATTCCACCACAGCTAAAACACAAGAAAATGATGACAAATATACACTTATGAAAATGATAGAGGCCTTAAAAGAAGAAAATAAATCCCTTAAATAATTTAAAGAAATCATAATCCAACAGATGAAAGTAATGGAGAAATCCACTAACAACTTCCAGGAAAACTCAATCCAGCAGAGGAAAGTAATGGAGAAATCCATTAAAGACATACAGAAAAACTCAATCAAACAGGAGAAGGAAAGTGACAAAGCTATTAAAGAAATACAGGCAAAGACAATCAAACCAGAGAAGTAAAGGAATAAAATGGTTCAAGACCTGAATTTGGAAATGAAAGCAATAAAGAAAAGACAAAAAGAGACAATCCTGGAGATAGAAAATCTACAAAAGAGAACAGAAACTACAGACACAAATATCAGCAACAGAATACAAGAGATGAAAGAGATAATCTCAGGCCTAGAAGATACAATTGAAGAAATTGATACAACAGCTAAAGAAAATGAGAAATCTAAAAAATTCCTTACCCATAATGTCCAAGAAATCAAGGACTCAGAGAAAAGACAGAACCCAAGAATTATAGAAATAGATGAAAGAGAAGAGTCTTGATTCCAAGGACCAGAAAACATTTTCGAAAAATCATAGAAGAAAATTCCCCAAACCTAAAGAGGTTCCTGCAAATGTCCAAGAGGCATACTGAACAGCAAAAATATTAGACTAGAAAAGAAAACCCTCCTGCCACATAATAATCAAAACTCTAAATGCACAGAACAAAGAAAAAAATATTAAAAGCTGCAAGAGAAAAAGGCCAAGGAACATTAAAAGCAGACCCATCAGAATCACACCTGACTTCTCTTCAGAAACGTCAAAAACTAGAAAGGCCTGGGAAGATATCCTCACAGACCCTAAGGGACCACAGATGTCAGCCCAGATTACTATATCCAGCAAAACTTTCAATCACCATAGATGGTGAACACAAGATATTCCATGACAAAATCAAATTTAGACAGTATCTATCCACAAATCCAGCCCTACAGAAGATCCTAGAAGGAAAACTCCAACCCAGAAAAGATTACTATACCCAAGAAAACACAGGAAACAAATAACTCCACTGCAGCTAAACCAAAATAAACACACAAACGCACTACTACCACCTACACCAAAATAACAGGAAATAGCAATCTATGGTGTCATTAGTATCTCTCAACATCAATGGACTCAACTCCCCAATAAAAAGGCACAGGCTTACAGGATGGATCTATAGACAAGACCCATCATTTTGCTGCATACAAGAAATGCACCTCACCAACAAAGATAGAGTTTACCTCAGAGTAAAGGGGTGGAAAAAAGTTTTCCAAGCAAACAGTCCCAAGAAGTAAGCTGAAAAGCCATCCTAATATCAAATAAAATAGACTTTTAATCAAAATTAGTCAAAAAAGATAGGGAAGGACACTGCATACTCATGAAAGGAAAATTCATCAAAATGACATCTCAATCCTGAACATCTATGCCCCAAATACAAGGGTACCCACATTCATAAAAGAAACACTACTAAAGCTTAAACCACACATTTATTCCCACACATTAATAGTGGGAGACTTTAACACCCCACTCATACCAACAGACAGGTCATCAAGGCAGAAACCAAACAGAAAAATAATGAAACTAAAAGAGGTCATGAACCAAATGGACTTAATCTACATAATGTTTCACCCAAACACAAAAGAATATACCTTCTTCTCAGCACCTTATGGAACCTTCTCCAAAATTTACCATATAGTCCGTCATAAAGCAAGCCTTAACCTTATATGAAATAACCACTTGTATCTTATCCGATCACCATGGATTAAAACTGGACTTCAACAACAACAGAAATAACAAAAAGCCTATATATTCATGGAAACTGAACAACTCATTACTCATTGACCACTGGGTCAAGGAATAAATAAGGAATGAAATTAAGGACTTCCTAAAATTCAATGAAAATTAAGGCACAACATATCCAAACTTATGGGACACAATAAAAGTAGTGCTTAGTGGAAAGTTCATAGCACTAAGCGCCTTCAAAATGAAAGTGGAGACAGCTCATATTAGCAACTTAACAACACATCTGAAAGTTCTAGAAAAAAAGGGGCAAATACTCCCAAGAGGAGCAGATAACAGGAAATCGTCAAATTAATGGCTGAAATCAATAACTTAGAAACAAAGAGAACAATACAAAGAATTGACAAAACCAAGAGCTGATTCTTTGAGAAAATCAACAAAATAGACAAATCCTTAGCCAAATTAACTAAAAAGTAGAGGGCAAATATCCAAATCAACAAAATCAGAAATGAAAAGGGGGAGATAACAACAGACACTGAGGAAATCCAAAGAATTATTAGGTCTTACCTCAAAACCTGTACTTCATAATTGGAAAATTGGAAAACCCAAGTGAAATGGGCAATATTCTTGATAGATTCCATGTACCAAGGTTAAATCAAGATCAGATAAACAAATTAAACAGTCCTATAAGCACTAAGTAAATAGAAGCAGTCATGTTAAAAAAAGCCCAGAGCCAGATGGTTTCAGCACAGAATTCTACCGAACTTCAAAGAAGAGCGAACACCAATACTCCTCAAATTCTTCCACAAAATAGAAATAGAAGGAACACTGCCAAATGCATTCTATGAGGCCACAGTCACCCTGATACCTAAGCCAGCAAAGACCCAACAGAGAAAGATAATTTCAGACCAATTTCCCTTATAAACATCAATGCAAAAATACTTAATAAAACACTTGCAAACCTAATCCAAAAATATATCGAAAGTATCAGACAACAAGATCAAGTAGGCTTCATCCCAGGGATGCAGGAGTGATTCAACATATGAAAATCCATTAATGTCATCCACCATATAAATATTCTGAAAGAAAAAAAAAACCACATGATCATCTCTATAGATGCCAAAAAAAAAAATTTGACAAAATCCAACACCTTTTCATCTTAAAAGTCTTGGAGAGACCAGGCATACAAGAACCTTATGTAAACACAATAAAAGCAATACATAGCCAGCCAGTAGCCAACATCAAACTAAATAGAGAGAACCTTAAAACATTTTCACTAAAATCAGGGACAAGACAAGGCTGCCCACTCTCTCCATATCTCTTCAATATAGTACTTGAATTTCTAGCCAGAGCAATAGGACAATGAAAGGAGATCAAGGGGATACAAATTGGAAAGGAAGAAGTCAAATTATCCCTATTCACAGATGATATGATAGTATATGTAAGTGACCCCAAAAATTTTACCAGAGAACTCCTACAACTGTTAAACACCTTCAGCAATGTTGCTGGATACAAAATTAATTCCAAAAAAACCAGTAGCCCTTCTTTACATGAAAGATAAATGGACTAAGAAAGAAATTAGGAAAACAGCACCCTTCACAATAGCCTCAAACAATATAAAATACTTGGGGGTAACTCTAACCAAGCAAGTGAAAGACCTGTATGACAAGAACTTCAAATCCCTGAAGAAAAAAATTGAAGATATCAGAAGATGGAAAGATCTCCCATGCTCATGGATAGGTAGGATCAACATAATAAAAATGGCCATCCTACTGAAAGCAATATACAGATTCAATGTAATTCCTATTAAAATAAAACCACAATTTTTTTCGGACCTTGAAAGAATAATTCTCAACTTCATATGGAAAAACAAAAATAACCCCATTATAACTAAAAGAATCCTGTACAATAATAGAACATCTGGAAGTATCACCATCCATGATTTCAAGCTGTATTATAAAAGGTTGACAGGAGATCTGCCCAGATGGGGTCCCAAGAGCAGGAGAGCTGTCCTTGTGCCTCACATGCTACAGCACTCAGGAGAGCATGCCCTGCAAATTTCCATAGTAGAACTGGCCATGCAAATGGGTGTTGCAGGTCCAGAACCAGGGCTTTGAGTTGGCCCATCCCAACATCTACCCCATGGATGAATTGCTGGAGTGCAAGTTCTACAACCCAGGACTGCAGGATCTCTATGACACAGGACAGTTATGGCATATTTAAGAGGGGTTTCAGTGAGATTCCAGTTCTGACAGAGTAGTGGAAAGCAGGGGTGTAACTGAACTTTTAAATTATTATTATTTTTTCTTTTTCTTTTTTTCTTTTTTTAATAATTTATTTTTTATTTCTTCAAGTTACATCTCAATCACAATCCCCTCCCTACTCCCCCCTCCAGTCCCACCCTTCCACCCTCCTCCCCCTCAACCCCCCATCCTCTTCCCTTCTTTTTTTTTTTTTTTTAGTTTAAGGTATTTCTTTTCCCCCCAACAGCTTTCCCTTTCAGTCCAAAAAATGGTTCTTTTTCTTATAACTGTTAATACAATACAAAACAACAGAAATAAATAGGCCACAATTATGAGAGTTATATGGCTTAGCATACATTCCCAATGTCCAGTCCATATGTATTTGGCACCTGACTTTAACATTCTACTATCTAACCATCTCCATGTGTTTAAAGTTCTATATCTAACTCAGCTTTCATACTAACTTGCCTCATAATTTAAAAAATATCTTCTTAGATCCAGAACACCCTCTTGATTCCTAAACAACTCAAAATTTAACTATGAGACTCTATCTATTCTTCAACCACCTCAGAGACCTGAGAGGGATAAATATATCTGATTATATAGGAAGTGCAGGGCCTGCAGCTTCCAAAACTAAAAAATGACATACCAGTGGCTGCCTGGACAGTCCCATTTTCTCTCCATACATTACAGCATCAATCTTCAGCCATTTGGCCCCATTTCTTTGACAGACATTGAATGTAGAGCAGGAATTATGAAGGACTTACCTACCCTGTCTTGGCAGAGCTAGGCTGTCGACATATCTGCTTCCAAGTTTTGTCTTTTTTGGACAGAAGTCTGTTATTTATTTATTACTAAATTCACTTATAACAAACACCAACAATTTCTTAACTATTAATCCTATAAATTCCTACAACCCCTTTAACCTATCCACTAAACCTATTGATAATTATTTTTCTAA
>CAJQZJ010001694.1:92826-119932 GCA_907164525.1 Lophiomys imhausi | reverse complement strand
TTTATTTATTTATTTATTTATTTATTTATTTATTTATTTATTTATTTATATTTTATATTTTTTTCCTATTTTTTAGTCTTTTTTGTCTATTGTCAGCTTATTGGTTTGTTTGTTTACTAGTTCTCTCTCCTGGGCAATGAGACACTTTTCACTGATGGTACTGCTTCGTAGACCCCCAATGAATGAAGAGGATCTTGGCCCTCATACGACCTCTCAGCTGAGATGAGGGACTGTTATAAAAGGACACCCCACCCCAGAGAAATGGGATGGAAGGGTTAGGAGGTAAGAAAGAAATGAAATGTGATATTTCGGCCTTTTACTACTAATTGTCATAAACTGTTTAGGATAATTAAGAAATGCAAACTAATGGTTATGCAAGCCGGTCATTCTGTTAGGTACTATGACAGCCTATTATAGCTACTTTCTAAGCTAATCAGAAATAAACCTGTTACGAGACAAGCAACATCTGCTTACCCTAATATAAGAGATAGATAGGGCCTCTTCAAAAACCTCAAGAGATCTGCAGAATATGGCATTCAAAGATGTTTTCGTAACTTTAGATTTTTTTATATCAAGACATATCAACTCCTGACAGCACCCCCTATTCTCCTCCAAGTAGAAGATGAGCATCGAAGAATCTCTAGTGGGAGATGATTGAATTAGTCTCAAGCCTATCTCTTGGTAGGAAAAACCCCTTGCTCCAACTGTAGACAGAATGCTGTCTAAAAAGGACAAAACCTGGAAACAGGTAAGTCGACAGCCTAGCTCTGCCAAGACAGGGTAGGTAAGTCCTTCATAACCCCTGCTCTACAATCAATGTCTGTCAGAGAAATGGGGCCAAATGACTGAAGATCGATGCTGTAATATATGGAGAGAAAATGGGACTGTCCAGGCAGCCACTGGTATGTCAGTTCTTAGTTTGGGAAGCTGCAGGCCCTGTACTTCCTATAAAATCAGATATATTTATCCCTCTCAGGCCTCTGAGGTGGTTGAAGAACAGATAGCTAGAGTCTCATAATTAAATTTTGAGTTGTTTAGGAGTCAAGAGAGTGTTATAGATCTAAGAAGGTACTTTTAAAATTGTGTTGCAAGTTAGTATGAATGTTGAGTCAGATATAGAACTTTAAACTCATGGAGATGGTTAGATAGTAGAATGTTAAAGTCAGGTACCAAATACATATGGACTGGACATTGAGAATGTACGCTAAGCCATATAACCCTCATAACTGTGGCCTAATTACCTATGTTGTACTGTATTGTATTTATTATTATAAGAGAAAGAGTCATTTGTTGGACTGAAAGGGGAAACTGTAGGGGGAAATAAGATATACCTTAAACTTAAAAGGAAAAAAAAAGGGAAGTGGATATGGTTTCAGGGTGGGAGGGTGGGACTGGAGGGGGAATAGGGAGGGTACTGTGATTGAGATGTAACTTGAAGAAATAAAAAATAAAGGAAAAAGAAAAGAAAAAAAAGACAGATTGATCAATGTAATATAATCGAAGACCCTGAAATAAACCTACATGTAGAATTAATTAATTAAATTACATTGGGTGCCCTTTGGAGAAAGTTTTTTTATGTTTATTTATTACTTCAAGTTACACCTCTATCACAGGGCTCTCTTTCCACTCCTCCCGGTTTCATCCTCTCACCCTCTCCTCCCTCTCCCACCCCTCCCATTCTTGGAGTGGGATGTCCCTACATATCAGCCCCCCCCCCCTTCAGCAGTCATATGAGGGCTACAAAGTTCCTCTTGCAATGGCAGAACCTCTAGGGCAAATTGTCCCACTAACAGGTAACAAAGTCTATGTTCCTGTTCTTTTTGGTGTGTTGGTGGTAGAAGAGTTATCCTGTAGTATATGGTTAAAATCCAATTATAAGAGTAGATGCCATGTGTGTCTTTCTGTGTCTGGGTTAGCTCACTCAGTATGTGCTTTTCTAGTTCCATCCATTTGGCTGCGAATTGCACAATTTCTTTGTTTCTGATAGCTGAGTAGTATTCCATTGTGTACATGTACCACAGTTATTTTTATCCATTCATCGGTTGAGGAACATCTGGGTTGTTTCCAGTTTCTAGCTATTACAAATACGGCTGATATGAACATAGATGGGGATATGTCCTTGTGGTTTGGTTAAGAGTCATTTGAGTGGATATCCATGAGTGGTATGGCTGGGTCTTGAGGTAGGGCTATTCCAAATTTTCTAAGATATCGCCAGACTGACTTCCATAGTGGTTGTACAAGCTTGCGCTCCCACCAGCAATGGTGGATTGTTCCCCTTTCTCTACATCCTCGCCAGCATGTGCTGTCATTTGAGTTTTTGATCTTAGCCATTTTGACAGGTGTGGAATGGAATCTCAGAGTCGTCTTGAGTTGCATTTCTCTGATGATTAAGGATGTTGAGCATTTCTTCAAGTGTCTTACAGCATTAGAGATTCCTCCTTTGTGTATTCTTAGTTTAACTCTGTTTCCCATTTTTGACTGTAATATTTGGTTTCTTGGTGTTTAATTTCCTGAGTTCTTTGTAAATTTTGGATATTAGTCCTTTGTCGGAAGTGGGGTTGATAAAGACCTTTTCCCAATCTGTAGGTTGCTGTTTTGTTCTTATGACAGAATCCTTTGCCTTACAGAAGCTTTTCACTTTCACGAGGTCCCATTTATTGGTTGTTGGTCTTAGAGTCTGAGCTGTTGGTGTTCTGTTCAGGAAGTTGTCACCTGTGCCAATGAGTTCAATGCTTTTTCCCACTTTCTCTTCTAGTAGATTTAGTGTGTTGGGCTTTATGTTAAGGTCTTTGATCCACTTGGATTTAAGTTTTGTGCAAGGTGATAAGTATGGGTCTAATGTCATTCTTTTACATGTCGACATCCAGTTAGACCATAACCATTTGTTGATGATGCTGTCCTTTTTCCATTGTATGATTTTGGCTTCTTTGTCAAAAATTAAGTGACCATAGGTGTCTGGGTTCATTTCTGGGTCTTCAATTTGATTCCATTGATTAACCAGTACCATGTTTTTTTATGACTATTGCTCTGTAGTATAGCTTGAAATCAGGGATGGTGATATCTCCAGATATTTTTTTTTTATTGTACAGGATTGATTTAGCTATTCTGGGTTTTTTTTTTTTGTTATTCCATATGGGAGTGTTTGCTTCTTTTTTTTTCCCCCAGTAGTACCAGTTCTGCTGTTAATTTGCTGATATGATATGAGCTGTCACAATTTTCTTTTGAAGGCATTTAGTTGTATGAACTTTCCTTGTAGCACTGCTTTCAATTTTCCCATATGTTTGGGTATGTTGTGCCTTAATTTTCGTTGGATTTTTAAAAAGTCTTTGATTTCCTTGTTTAGTTCTTCTCTGACCCAGTAGTCATTGAGTAGAGAATTGTTCACTTTCCATGAATGTGTAGGCTGTTATTTCTGTTGTTATTGAAGTCCAGCTTTAATCCATGGTGGTCTGATAAGATACAAGGGGTTATTTCAATTTTATTTATCTGTTGAGGTTTGTTTGTGTCCGACTGTATGGTCGATTTTGGAGAAGGTTCCAGGTGGTGCTCAGAAGAAGGTGTATTATTTTGTGTTTGGGTGAAATATTCTGCTGATGTCTGTTAGGTCAGTTTGGTTCATGAGCTCTGTTAGTCTCATTATTTCTCTGTTTGGATTCTGTCTCAATGAACTGTCCATTGTTATGAGTGGAATGTTGAAGTCTCCCACTACTAATTTGTGGGGATGGATGTGTGGTTTAAGCTTCAGAAGAGTTTCTTTTACAAATGTAAGTGCCTGTGTATTTGGAGCATAGATATTCAGTATTGAGATGTCATCTTGATGAATATTTCCTTTATTGAGTATGTAATACCCTTCCCTATCTTTTTTGATTAACTTCAATTGAAAGTCTGTTTTATTTGATATTAAGATGGCTATTCCAGCTTGCTTCCTGGGTCCATTTGCTTGGAAAACCTTTTCCCAGCAACTTACTCTGTTGTAGGGTCTATCTTTGTTAGTGAGATGCATTTCTTGTATGCAGCAAAATGATGGGTCTTGTTTACGGATCCATTCTGTAAGCCTGTGTCTTTCTATTGGGGAGTTGAGGCCATTGATCTTGATGGATATTAATGTCCAAAGGTTGTTATTTCCTGTTATTTTGATGTAGGTGGTAGTTGTGTGTTTCTTTTGGTTTAGCGGCAGTGGAGTTTTTTGCTTCCTCTGTTTTCTTGGGTGTGTTATCTTCTCTGGGTTGGAATTTTCCCTCTAGGATCTTCTTTAAGGCTGGATTTGTGTGTAGATACTGTTTAAATTTGGTTTTGTCATAGAATGTCTTTTTTCTCTGTCTATGTTGATAGAGAGTTTTCCTGGGTATAGTAGTCTGGCCTGGAACCTATGTTCTCTTAGGGCTTGTAGGATGTCTGCCCAGTCCCTTCTGGCTTTTAAAGTTTCTGAGGAGAAGTCAGGTGTAATTCTGATGGGTCTGCCATCAGACATTACTTGACCTTGTTCTCTTACAGTTTTTAAATATTGTTTCTTTGTTCTGTGGATTTGGAGTTTCAATTATTATGTGACAAATTTCTTTTCTGGTCTAATCTGTTTGGTGTTCTGTATGCCTCTTGGAATTTTACCAGGACTCTTTCTTTATGTTTGGGAAGTTTTCTTCTATGATTTTGTTGAAAATGTTTCCTGGACCTTGGAGTTGGGAGTCTTCTCTTTCCTCTATGACTATAATTCATAGATTCCATCTTTTCTTTGAGTGCTTGACTTCTTGTCTGTTGTGGGTGAGAGGTTTTTTTTAGATTTCTCATTTTCTTTAGATGTTGTACTTATTTCTTCAATTGAATCTTCTACCCCTGAGATTCTGTCTTCCATCTCTTGTATTCTATTTTTGGTACTCATGTCTGTATTTCCTGTTCTCTTCTCTTGATTTTTCACCTCCAGGATAGTCTCTGCTTGTGTTTTCTTTATTGCTTCCACTTCCAATTTCAAGTATTGAATGATTTTATTCGTTTTATACATTTCCTGCTCCAATTTCCTTGTCTTTGTCTGCAAATCTTTCAAATCTTTCATTGCCTTGTCTCTTTCCCTTTCATGATGGGCTGAGTTGACTTGGAGGTCTTTAATTGTATTCTCCTTTGCTTTCATTTGTAAAATTGAGGATTCTTTAAATTCTTTCAGGGATTTAATTTCTTCTTGTAAGGACTCCATCATTTTCCTAAGTTTAGATTTGTCATCATCTTCATCTCTTTCAGCTGTGGTGGGATGTTTAGGACTTGCAGTGGTAACCTCACTAAATTTCGTTGGATGTCAGAAGCCAAGACCCTCGCCTCTCACCCTCACCCCCTACCTTTCCCCACCTGCACAATGTCCCCTGCAGCTTCATACTGCCTGGCAACTGCAAAGTTCCGTGTTGGCAGTTACAGATTGATTCAAAGCAGTGTACCATGTCTTCTGAAGAAAAATGGGTTGGCAGTTACAGATTGATTCAAAACAGTGTACCGTATCTTCTGAGAAAAATGGGTAGATCATACAATGTCCAGGGCACAGGCCAAGAAGATTCTGTACTTTCCCACCACCTGGCCCCCCTCACCTCCTCCCCTTGTAAAATATATTATAAAAAGGCGCTTCGCGCTCAAATACACGGCTCTTGACAAGCAATTGCTTCCTTGAGTCCTTTCCCTCTCTCGCCTGTTCTTTTTTCAGGTTGCGGTCCTCCTCGCCCCCACGAATTACTAGGACCCGCGCTATTACAGCTTGCAGAGTCTTGGGTTCTAGCAGGTCTTCCTAGTGATGTTGGTGGGGCCCTGAGGACCACAAATTGTAGACTAGAGCAGCAGATCTCCTGCTGCTTGTGTGTCTGGTCATATGGTCAGATCTGTCATTTGTGGTCCTTCCAGTTGGTCCCCAGGGCACCCCTGTGCCTCTCGGCCCTAAGCAGTAAGCCTTTGTAGTCTGAATCACTCAGGTGGTGCACAAAGGCCAAGAACTTGCTGCTCCCACACTGGGGCTGTAGATGCTGAAGACAGGGTATCCAGCTGAGAAGGTGCAAGGTGCACTGGCTCAAATATGAACATCACAACCCATCGCCGTGCTTGGACTTGGTGGAGTTCTGCAGCCTTTTAACTTGACCACTCTCCCTTCAGCTCGCTCTGGTCTTATCATTTCAGTGGCACTACTAGTCCTTTTTTCAGTGCTGGCACAACAATGGGAAGCTGGGTGTCCAGGAAACCAGGAAGTACCTCTATCTGATGCTTAATTTATTAATTAATAATTCTCCATGCTCTGCCAATGTTCCAGGCCATGTGGAGATATCTTCTTTCATCTACCCCATTGTGTGTCTCCTTGTTCCAACACCTGGCTTCTTACTCTATCTACTGGAGGTCTTCAGAATCCCACACCTTAGTCCCACCTACCTCTGTCTTTGCCCAATCTCAGGCATCAGTATTTATTCAACCAATCAGAGACAATGATTAGAAAACAAAGTAATAGACAGCAAGCAGGACCAATTAATTAACATCTAGAATGCATAACATCACCACATCACCTACACACCTGCAGTGTCTTAATTTTTGACAAAGAAGCCAAAACCATACAATGGAAAAAGGAAAGCATCTCTAACAAATAGTACTGTTCTAACTGGATGTCAACATGTAGAACAATGCAAATCGACCAATATTTATCACCCTGCACAAAATTTAAGTCCAAGTAGATCAAAGACCTTAACATAAAACTGGGCACAGTAAATCTAATGGAAGAGAAAGTAGGGATAAGCCTCGAACTCATTGGTACAGGAGATAACTTCCTGAACAAAACACCAACAGCTCAGGATTTAAGACCAACAATTACTAAATGGGACCTTATGAAACTGAAAATCTACTGTAAGGCAAAGGACACTGTTATTAGAACAAAATGGCAGCCTACAGATTGGGAAAAGATCTTCACCAACTCCACATCCAACACAAGGCCAATATCCAAAATACATAAAGAACTTGAGAAATTAAACACCAAGTAATCAAATAATTCAGTCAAAAATGGGATATAGAGGTAAAGGGAGAATTCCCAAAAGAGGAATCTCTAATGTCATCGAGACACTTGAGGAAATGTGCAACTTCCTTAGTCATCAGGGAAATGCAACTCAAAACCACTATGAGATTCCATCTCACACCTGTGAGAATGGATAAGACAAAAATCTCAAGTAACAACATATGCTGATAAGGATACTCAATTGCTGGAGGAAGTGAAAACATGTACAACCACTTTGGAAATCAATCTGGCACTATCTCAGAAAACTGGGAATAGTTCTACCTCAAGACCCAGCCAGATCTCTCCTAGGCATATATCCAAAAGATTCTTCACCAAACCACAAGGATATTGGCTCAACTATGTTCATAGCAGCTTTATTTGTAATAGCTAGAAACTGGAATCAATCCAGATGTCCTTCACCTGAAGAATGGATAAAAAACCGTGGTACATACAATAGAGTACTACTTAGCTAAGGAAATCAAGGAAAACTTCCCAGTGAGAAATTCCACCCAGCAGTGGATCAAAGCACAGTCAAATATTAGGTTGTGCTCTGGGAAACGTGTGTAAAAGAGGAGGGAGGAATAGAGACCCCTGGAGTGGACAAGAACACCACTAGAAGATCAACAGAACCAACCAACTTAGGCCCCTAGAGGCTTATAGAGATTGAAACACCAACCAAAAAAAAAAAAGCATATATAGACTAAACCTGACCCCTCCATACATATATAGATGATAGGCAACTTGGTCTTCATACATATCCCTTCACTAGTGGAGGAGGAGGTGGGATTTTTATTTTAATCTATCCTGGACTATCATGGATTCTTTTGCCTGTTAGTGGAACACCTTACTCTAGCTGGGCTGCCATGTCAAGTCCCAGTGCCAGAGGAAGCTCTTAGCCCTCATGTGACCAATGAACTGAGGGTGGTTGATATGTAGGGCACACCTCACCTGAGGAAGGAGGGATGGGAGGGGGGAAGAGGGTGGGAGGGTGGTAAGGGGGGAGGGAGGGGCTGAGATGGAGATGTAACTTGAATTAAAAAAAGAAGAAAAAAAAGAGAATATTTTATATTGATGAAAGAAGCCATCTTTGAAAAAAGACAAAGAGAGGTGCTAGAGAGATAGCTCAATAGTTAAGAGCCCTGGCTGCTCTTCCAGAGGACCCAGGTTCCATTCTCAGCAGCCATATGGCAGCTCACAACTGTTTGTAACACAGGTTTCAGGGGATCCAATGACCTCTTCTGGCTGCCTAGGGCAACAGGTACACATTTGTACAGACATACATGTGGATAGATGTATAAAATCAATTTGCTAATTGCCCTGTTCAAATACTTTAAATGTTTCTTAATTTCTGTTTACTTTATATTATTCTAATTCTTTATATTATTTACTATCTATCTATCTATCTACAAGGTCTCTACCTAGGGTGGATTTAAATTCCCCATACAGTCAAGGATGACCTTAAACTTGTGATCCTCCTGCCTCCATGTCCTGAGCGCTGCTGACATTATAGTGCACTCAGTTTATAATGTATATGTTAGACAAATCCTCTGTCAGTTGAGTCACATATCAAGACCTTATATCTAAAATTTTAAAAAGCACATTCACATTGTTTCAAATACCCAAAGAATAGATAAAAAAAACTGAACAACAAATCAAGGAAAATATCTCAAATTTTAAGAAATTCTTGAGATTATTGAAATAATCTTGATTCTCTAATTTCATTTAGTTAAAATTAGAAGTTAACATGAGAATAAAATTTCAGTGGTTTTACACAATTCTATCAAAGTGTTCAGAAATTAAAACTAAAATCATACCCTGTTCTCAGATAAACTACAAATGAGAAACAATTATCTAAAGCTTAAGTTAACATAGCCTGAACAACACTCAGGGTCTGGTGTCAACTTAAATAGTACATTTAAAAAGAATAAGACATGCCATTAGGGTACATGTCTATGATCCCAGTACTTCAGACACAGGAGAATCACTATCTACTCAAGGCCAGTGTAAATTTCAATAGTGAGTTTCAGGCCATCCTGGGATATTGTGCAAACTCTGACTCAGTAAATGAGTGAACCAAGATATGAACAAACAAAAAATAAATAATACCAAGAGAGTGAAAATAAGTTAATTCAAGAAATCAGTAAGAGTTGGACATGGTGGAGCTTGTCTTTAATCTGAGCACTTGGGAGGCAGAAGCTAGTGGATCTCTGTGAATTCAAAGCCAGACTGGTTTACATAGAAAATTCCAGGACAACCAGGGCTACACAGAGAAACCCTGTCTTAAACAAACAAACAAACAAGAAATCAGGAAGAGAAAAAAAAATCTCCCACGATAAAATTAATAAAGTATTAACAAGGCAAATTTGTTAAACAGAACGTGTTATTTGTTTCTCCCACATTACAGTTCTTTCCTTGGAAAATAAAGCACAGACAGAACGTGGATAATTTCAGAGGTGTAGGAATCCTTTGAACTTTGGGAGATCTGCTATCAGTACTTCTCTGAGGTCAATGATCTCTTTGGGGAAAGCATGAGGTTGTTTCTGTTCCAGTGCTGTGGGTTAAAATATCTCATAAAAATTAGAGAGAGGCATATCTTGAGCAGATAAAAAAACTGCAGGAGAAAATTTAAGCCTATTAAAAATTGACTGCTAAAGCAAAACACTGAGGAACAAGACAGCTGCAAAGTTTTAAACATCCCCATGCTCTTGCCAAGAAGCAGAGAGCAAAGAGGACAGAATCTGCCTTTCTTTCCCTGTCCCTGGCTGCCTCAAATGGAGAAACACCATTGCTGACTTGGTTGTGCCATGGGCTCTACTAGGTTCTGGGATACAGTGTTGATGGAGGAAGGTGCTAGTCCTCTTATTGTCTTATAGTGAATGGTCTAGGGGAAGATGGAGATTGAGGAAAGTTTGAATCACAAGTCCTGGTCACTCTGGGGGAAAGAACCAAGAGGCTGCAGTATGTGTGTAACATGATCTAACCTGGGCTAGCAGTTATAGAAATAAATACCAGAGAAAAGGATTCTTGAGATAAAATATGCAGGAAGAGTGGGCATGTAGTGGGCAAAGCTGTGAGTGAGGGAAAAATGTATTTGAGGGAGAAGCAACAATATACAGGGACCCCAAGGCAGGGCAGAACTTGACATATTCTGAAGAATGGACAAAAATTAAAGGGACCATATGGTTCACAAAATATACTTAGAAAAAGGCTAGAAGAAAAGAACGGGGACCATAATATATAAGCAGCATGGGATTTGATCCAATTTCTTAATGTAATACTTTAAAAACCTGTACTCTGTTGGGGGTGGTGGAGCATGCCTTTAATCTCAGCACTCAGGAGACAGAGGCAGGTGGATCTCTGTGAGTTCAAGTCCAACCTGGTCTACAAAGTGAATTCCTTGATGCAGAGACCCCCAGCCAGACATTATGTGGAGAGATTCTAAATTGGAGGTATCCATCTTGTCTCTCTCTTGGAGATTGGAATCCCACAGAAAAGGGGGGGCAGAAAGATTGTAGGCATCAGTATGGATAGAGGACACCAGGAAAACATAGCCCATTGAATCAACTAGGCAGCCCATTTGGGTTCACAGACTGAAGCAGCAAGAACAGGGCCTACATGGGTCTGTACCAGGTCCTCTGTGTATTTGTTGTGGCTGTGGCCTGTTTTTGCAGGACTCCTACAGTGGGAATGGGTGTATCTCTGGCTCTTTTGCCTGCTCATGGGATTCTTTTCCTCTTACTGGGTTGCCTTGTCCAACCTTGATATGACAGCTTTCACCTTGTCATATTGTATCCTGTCATATTTTGTCCTGTTTGGCTGTCATCTCTTGGAGGCCTTTATTTTTCTGAAGAGAAAACCTAAGGGAATGGATCTAGGGAAGAGGGAAGGTGGGGAGGATCTGGGGGTTGGGGGATTGGAAGGAAGAGAATCTGTGGTTGGAAAGAATTGTGTGACAGAAGAATGTATTTTCAAAACAACAAAATTATCCAACAAGAAAGTTGGGAGGTGAGAGGCTGTGCTAAACAGATACAACCAGTCACACCCATGAGTCCAGAGGTAAAAGGGTGTCTCTAGGGAGAGCAGTGAGTTCAAAATGGTTTTTTTCTTTTCTTTTCTTTTTTCAAGGCAATTTATAAAAGAAAGAGTTTTATTTGGGGCACTCCCCACTCAGTAACATATCTACTTCAAGGTATGTCACTGGCCACAAGGCCACACCTCCTAATCTCTCTCAAACAGTTCCACCAACTTGGGAGCAACTATTTAAACATATGAGCCTATAGAGGGCATTCTCATTCAAAACACCATGGGAACCTGAGATCATCCTTGGGTATACAGCAAGCTCAAAGTCAACCAGGGCTACATGAGACCTAGTCTCACTGCCACCCCCAAACAAAAATAAACAAACAAAAACAAACAAAAAAACTAGAAAAGAATCTGAACTATATAGACTGCAGTGAGCCTAAGCAAGGAGGAAGGACCCCTATGTTATAATTGCCAGGGAGAACAGAGTGTGGTTGATGAAAGCAAGGCCAAATTTGGAGCCTTGGTTTAGGAAATGAAAAATAAAAATCATATCAATGTCACCTGTAGACAGAGGAAAGAGAACGGACATTAACAGCAAGGAGATTTTTCAATCTCTGTAGTGTAGAGAGGAGGAAAGGGTCCAGAGTAACAAATTGAAGTTGGGGCTGTTCTGAAGACCCAGGGAAACTCTGTAATCATACATTGCAGTGGTATTCATGTCCCTGCTGTGAGTTTCTCCAGCAGACCTCTTGGCTCAGTGTAAGAACTGGCAGGTGAAGAGTGGCTGACTCTGGTCTGGGAGCCCCCTCATTTAGTATATATCTGAAAGCTCTCACAATAACACTGGGTCTGGAGTAAGAACTAGTAAATATTTGTTAGCTGGATCCTTGTAATGCTTTTAACACAGGTCTGGTCACCTCTCTAGTTGCTTCTTTATTCTTCCCTAAAAAGCACTGTCTCTCACATTCTCAATGTCTCTCTACTTCATAATTTCTTCTGAAACCTTGCCCAAGTGGATGTGTGCTGACCACAGCTTTTTTTTTTTTTTTTTTACTGGTTTTGGCCCAGCCAATGGAAATGAGATGGAGAAGGACCATTTGAGTCACTTGATCTTGGCATCATTATCCTGACATTGTGCACACAGCCCTTTTCTCTTTAAAATACATTTGTGCTGTTCTAGGGGATGAATTCTTTTCATCTAGGACTGTTTTATAACTCCCCTAGCTCTCTTTGTGGGATTCTGTGTTTTGGCTGATGCCAGGTTTAGATTTCAGATAAGTGGAGAAGAGGAGGTACAAGCAGTTCCCGTTTTTTCGTCATTGTGACTATCTCATCTGGAACCACCAGAACCTCACTGGTAACCCTGCATGCAGTGGCTACTGCCGCTGTCCAGATTGTGGGAGGTGGAAGCTTATCAGAGGGCAGAATCATACTCAGCCGAGAGTGCATCTTCCTTGGGGGTGACTGAAGACTTGGCTTTCAGAGTCCATCTAAAGATGGACTAATATTGCAGCTGAAGATTGTACCCTGTCTCCATCAGCAAATAAGACAAGCTGAAGGACTCTTCTGCATCAATCACATATGGTTTCCTAGAATAAAGTAGGCAAATTTAGTGCTTTGAGAGAGATAACATTGCTGCTTTTTCAATTTACTTAGTGAAACATAGCTTAACAAAGATAAAATGCCCAGAAAGAGACAAATGAGAAGACTGAAACAAGTCATTAGTGCAATCATCTTCTACAGCAGAAAGCTCAGAGTGGCATTTTTCAGCAGGCTTAGAAGGCAAGAAGCCCAAGTTAAAACATGGAGTCAATGTTCTTCAAGAAGAGAAATGGGATGAATCCTGCGCAATAGCTAGCATGAAAAAGGGGCTGGTATCCACTTATAATATGGAACAACAAGGGTGGCTTCTCAGAAAACCTCTGGCAGTCACAACCACAAAATATCCTACCAAAGTCAGAGTCCAAATAAACAATTTAAAGTGTGTAGTAGTGTTTAATAATTAGTGGAGATGGAGAAACAAGAATGCATTTGATCTTGACTCCAGAACATTTTTAGTGGCACAGGGACAAAGATGCTGGCACTACCTGGAAGAAAGTCATACTTGGACAAGTTCATGTTCTCTCTAGAAACGTTTTTGCTGTCATTTCTGGTCCTGGGTTGCCCAATCCTGGTGAATGATTCACAGCACCATGTGATTTCCTTAACCTGATCACACATTACAAACACTCCTTCATTAGCCCTGTTTCCTTCACTGTCTGAGAATATCTATTAGTACCCTGGATGAAGAGAAGGAGCTAATTCAGTGCCCACTGTAGGCTGTGAAGTCACACGGGAGGCAGGCGAGGCATGTACTTTATCTTCCCTCAGCCAGGCTTAGTCCCCACAACCACGTACTTCTCATAATGTGCTCATCTTCCTGTGCCAAGTATCCCTCCAGTGTTTGCTTGTTTTTTAGATGTAAATAGATCTTGAACGCAGGCACACCTTGTTAGACTGAAGTGGCTAAACAGGAATCAGTTCCAGTGGCCACTCAGTGCACTTAGAGGTGGAGAGTGGGTGACTGAAAAGCTTCTCTCTTTCATTTTGACCAACAGGTCAGGCCTAATACATCCCCACTCTGCACTCTGAAACCCTTGTGCAGGCAGGCCTTGTTTCCCACTCATGGAATGCCCTTGCTTCTCTCTGCACTGGAGAAAACATTACTTATGTAGATTTTGAGGTTTTTCTCTCTTTCTGCACTGTGTGTGTGTGTGTGTGTGTGTGTGTGTGTGTGTGTGTGTGTGTGTGCGCGCGTGTGTATGTGGTGTGTAGGCTAGGGAATATCTTTGGACATCACTCCTCAGGAGCCATTAGCCTTCTGTTTTGAAATGGGGTCTCTCATTGGCTCTGGAGCGCAATGATTAGGTTAGGCTGGCTGGCAGGCCAGCTGGCCCCAGGGGTCCTCCCTTTTCACAGCCTCCCCAGTGCTGAACTTGCTTTGTGTTTTGGTGATTGCACTCCAGTTCTCATGCTTGCGAGACCAGCACTCCATCAGCTGAGGCATCTGCCCAGCCCTTTACGGGAAACTATTCAGAATTGAGAATTATGTGCTGATGAACGAAGTCCTTCCCATGTTGTGCAATGCTGGTCTTCTCTTTCAGTTTCTCTCTCTATAAAGTTCCTTTTCTTATCAGATTCTTTGAGCGTCTCATTAGTTCTTCTTTTCTGAGTCTTCTCAACTCTAAACTTCTTAGAGAATAAAATTGGAACCATTTCCCGTTGTTTCCCCTCTTCTGTGCTCATGATTGCACCATCGAGTCTTCATGTCTCTCATCTGAGTTTCCATAGCATGGCTTCTTAGAGCAAGCTACCCACTTTCTCCTTTTTGTTCTACCATTCTTTGCATTTTCACATAATCAAATATATTATTTTTACATGTTTCTTCCCCTCCCCAACTCTTTTGGTCCTACTTTCTGGTACTTTAACTACTTATGCCCATCTGATTGACAAGGCCATGTATGTGTCTCATTTTTTTTGTATAATTCAAATTAGGTAAACATTAATTTTTAACACCAATTTCTTTTTTTCTCCTTTTCTTTTTTCTCTGAGGTTTAAGGCATAGTTCCTATTGGTTTATACTATCCTTATTTTTCCTAGTTAATTGTAGAACAATGGTTATCAGATTTATCTAGAGAAATTTCCTAAATAAATGTCTTTTTTCCCCAATATTTCAGGTTCCATCCTGCTAGTCTAGTGTAGGGGTGAAGAGCAGACAGCATGTGTGTGTGTGTTTTGTGTGTATTATGAATTGTGATTTCTGTTATAATCATCTTCCTTCCAGTACTCTTCTGATTGAGATTCCCTGCTCTATATGGTTCACTTCC
This sequence comes from Lophiomys imhausi, assembly GCA_907164525.1. Taxonomy (NCBI): domain Eukaryota; kingdom Metazoa; phylum Chordata; class Mammalia; order Rodentia; family Muridae; genus Lophiomys; species Lophiomys imhausi. The sequence continues at coordinate 105,043 of CAJQZJ010001694.1, read as the reverse complement.
AAGTTAGAAATATATCATTTGTCCAAGGCAGTATCTGCTAGTTGATGAACAGGACATCTTAGTTACTTTTCTATTGCTCTGAAGAGACACTATGACCAAGGCAAATTATAGAAGGAAGAGCTTGTATGAGGTTTACAGTTCTAGAGGTTGAGTCCATGTCCATCAGCAGGCATGCAGGGATGGTGCTAGAACAGTAGCTGAGAGTTCATATCTCACTGATAGGCATGAGGCAAAGAGAGAGCTCTCCGAGGATGGTGTGGGCTTTTGAAACCTCAAAGCTCACTCCCAGTGACACACCTCTTCCAACAAGACCACACCTTCTAATCCTTTCCAAATAGTTTCACCAACTTGGGGCCAAGTATTCAAAGATATAGGAGCCTATGGGGCCATTCTCTTTAAACTATCATAGAGGCTATGTGTTTAGAAAGCACTGCACTGCAGAACCTGGGAGCAAGATGTGAATGGCACATAGAAACAGGGAAGGAACCTGTCTAATGAAGGAAAACTCATCTGGGGCTGTGCTGAGACTCTCTATATTATAATCCATAGTAATAATGCTTGCAATGGAACTGAAAATTCCATTTCAGAAAGATGAAAAATGCTTTTAAAAATTGCTGGGCTGGTTCAACAATTAAGACCACTGACTGCTCTCCCAAAGGATCCAGGTTCAATTCCTGGCACCTGTATGGTAGTTCACAGTTGGCTGTAGTTACAGTTCCAGAGGACCTAATGTCCCTTTCTAGCTTCTACCAGCACTGCATGCCTGTGGTGCTCAGATATACATGCAGGAAAAACACCTATTTACTTAAAAAAGTAAACAAATCTCAAAAAAATTAAAACTGGGGTCCTTTTATTAAAAAAAAACCCACACACAACTGCTGTTTTGAGCATATATAAAGGCCTTTGGCTTACGTACAGTCTCATTCTCAGATTCTTTGGCAGGTAGAACTGCAATGACTACAAAAGAAAAATATGGATAAATTGATGAATGAAGTATCCTGTCTGATTAGTCCATGGAAACAAACAGACTGCAGTAAACTCATATTATATGAAAAGTCATCAGGGAACACCACGAGCCAAAAAAGCAAATAAAATGGCAATTTTACTAATTTAATTTACTAATGATCTAGTTGAAAAATCAGGGGAAAACTAAACAGGAACAACCTTTGTTCTTCTGAAGCAAAACCAAGCTTAAGGTTTCTTGTATCATAAAAATTCCCCCAGTGAACTGTGCTCGCGGGTTGCTATCATTTTGAAATTGGGGTGTATGGTGGAGCAGTCCCTTTGCTTTGCAAGGCAATGACTAAGTTCTGCTTATGGTCAAGGCTTTGCTATTATCCAAGTATCTGAAACAATTGTATGAATAAATGGCTTTGGTATCATCAACACAGTATGTGTGTTTATTATAGACCCCAACACAGTGTGCTTTTTGGGAAGTTCTTACATGTTCTTACCTGTGTAGTCTGGTATAACGTTTACTGCTTAGTACACACAAACAGTTTAAAAAAAGAAAACAGTTTGAGTCTGGGGTGTCCATTTCTGTGCACCGAGTGAGGGGCTGAGGTATACAAAGATGGATTTATGTTTTTAGGTAGGGGAACCTAACCTAGACACCAGGGCTGAGAAAATGGAAGACGGCTGAGGTGTGGGGAACTGGAAGGATGTGGTGAGACAGATTAAGGGTGACTTCCCCCCACCCTTTGGTCCTTATTACAAAGAAAAAAAGATCTTGTAGTTACTATGCCCAATTCTGCTTTCTTGGAACATAAACTTGGATTAGTAATTTTCACTGTATCCAGATATTAATTTTGAAAATAATTCCCTTTCTTTCATAAAATTTATATATACAAAATGTGGCCAGCAACTTGTTTCTTACATATTCTTATTTATGACTGTCTGGTAACAATTTCATAAGTAAATTATTATAATTAATTTTATTTTTATTAAGTATTCTAAAGGTCAAATGTAAAATCCAAATAGTTCTATAGAAAAAAATTTCTCTCTCAACATTCTTCCCCAAACATCCAATTTCCTCACCAGTAACTATCACTTTTAGTTTCTTGTCTTTTCTTTCTTCATCTTTTGTGGAAGCATGAACAATTCAACCTCACTTCACCTCTACTTTCCTAAGAATGGGGCTCTGGCTAACGTTCGTTTCAGAAGTTGGCTGAGGGCATGGGTGGAGAGGGTGGGCTTAACCTGGTCTCCCTTTTATAATTTTCTCTTTTGAGCTCCCCATCTTCAAACTTGTCAGATTAGCTCAGGGAAACCCATGGTCCATGCTCACATACTCTGTCTCTGTCCCCAGGGTGCACAGTTAACAACACATCAGTCTGCACAAGCTACACTCAAGCAAGCATTGCTACGTGAGGTGGGCCCTCCTCAATGGAGCTTCCCACTCCGATCCTCAGAGCTGCTCTGACTTTCTCTGGTTGACACTGAGATGGAAATCCTAGCTTATCCCTCAGCCAGTTACTAGGATCTGTGTCCTTACTCTTACTTCAGAATACTTTCAGTATTCTGAAACAACGTTTCTCTTTAAAATAAAATCCGCTACCAAAAATAATTCTGTACTCTTGTAACATTTTGTAAGGAAAAACTCCTCATCTCTATGCCCCCCGCCCACCAAAATTGGAGGGAAGACTTAGACAGGGTATGAGAACAATTGCTGGCTCCACTTCATTCCATTTTCTTTTGAGTGCATTCCCTCCTATTTCTAGGAACTACCCTTCCTTCTTGATTACCCATGTAGTTAATATAGTTGCTGTAACATTAGTTCTAATGTAGTTTAGGCTTTGGCCATGACTGATTATCTCAGGGACGAATTATGAGATCCAATCTGCATCTCAAGGAATTTAGACTTTGGCCTAAAACTCACAACAGCTTCTCTCTAGTTGACTGAACCTACTGAATTAACACTAAGGAGCTTTAGGTTGTGTGCCATCACTAGAAGAGGGACTTACATGGAGGCCGGTGGTCTGAGAAAAATAAAAGGCAGAGATGAGACAGAGAACTATTAACTGCTAGAGTCCTTGGCTGTAGCTGCTGCTGCCTCCTTTGTCTTCCACAAGGCATACAGTCTTCTTTTGGAGTCAGGTAATTCATGCGGATTGTGAATTTCTTGAAAACCAGTCTGACAATGAATCTAACAATGTAGAGGAGCAATAGTAGTGTTGCCCAGCCACTGAGAGCTACCAGCTGGCCCTGCAGGCCTAGCATGGCTCCCCACAGCATTTGTTCTTTCTCATAGCTGGAAGTGTACGAGATGCAACTCTGATCATATTTACGACTTAAATATTTCCCTGGAAATTTTCTTTCATAAAAAATAGTACTTCAGTGTGTCAGGAAATGTCTGAGATCTTCAGCTTGTGTTTGTTTTCTTTAAATATGTCCCATTCTCTTACTAAAGCCAACCTTCCACAGCATCCAAAGGGAAGTCTTCTGAGTTCTGTGTGCTCAACTATCTACACTCAGCAGAGAGATTCTGCCAAGTGTGTCTGGAAGAAATATATCAACGTTCAGCAAGTAGTCCCTGCCCTGGCCCTCCTTGCTCTCCTCTAGAGACCCACAGTAGAGAGAACCTTCCACACTAAGATCTGAAAAGCAGTAAGTCCCCCAGTGAAGAGAAGTGTGGAATTAGTCAGTGTTGAAGAGGGCAGGCAGCTGTAGACCATTTTGGTGAGATTTGAATGCTCCTGAGAGGCAAGAAAACTGTAGAAAGAGATCCGTATTCCTCTCATGCCATGGAAGAGGAGTAGAGAAAGGACAGATTTGAAGGGCCCTGAGAATAGGACTTCTCTTTTTCCTTGTGGGAGCACAGTCAAGGGCTATACAGCAATTCTGCTCTACACTGCTGCTGGTAGCACCATCTGGGCCCTGAGTGATCAAGGTGTGGAACAAGGACTAATTATTTTCTTCTTAATATAGTGTGATTTCTGTACTTCAATACTGCCTCTCATTTCACCCGAAAGAAAACAGTTTCTTTTGTGAAGAACTGTTGACAGCATTTGAATTCCATGACATGCAACAAACCAGATAATTGTACTACAGACATGAATGTGTCTATGTCTCGCATTATAAACATGAGAAAGACTGAGAAAGAGAGAGGGTTGAAGGAGTTGGCACATATGACTACAGAGGTTGCCAAGTCCAAATTCCATGGGGAAGGTCAGTGGACTATAAATTTAGGTGAGAGTTTATGTTGCAACTTTGATCCGAAATCTGCAGGGCAGATAACCCAAGCTGGAAACTCAAGCAGGCTCTTACACCACAGTCGTTAGGTCAGGTCTCTTCTTTCCACAACATTTTAATTTATATTATTTTAATTATGTGCCTGTGTGTGGCTATGTACACATGAGTGCAGTTGCACACCAGATCTCCTGAAGCTGGAGTTACAGATGGTTGTCCCACAATGGTTCTGGAAACCAAAAATGGTGCTCTATAAGGGTCATACTTGCTCTATTCTTTTGAATCATCTCTTCTGCCCATCAAATCTCTGCTTTGAACAACTTTAATATTAAGATATTCAGTAGAATGGATGAGACAGAAGGATAAATTGGAAGGCATCTTTAAATTTGGCTGCAGTAAGTATCAGTCTTGTTTAAAAAGTAGCCTCGAAGTAGGACAGGACATACAACCCTGAGGCAGAAAAGGGTGAGACTCTAACAAAAACAGATGACACATTATTTTGGCAAATATCTCACCTTCAAAGTTTCTGTAACACTGGAATTTTTTTTTGGTATAGACAAGGTCAAATACATTTATTTATTATTAAAAAAATCTATAATGAATGTCCTTTAAGTGGAAGCTATAGTTTTCAGAAATCCTTGGTGTATATAATCAAATAATTACTAAACATGTGTGTGTGTCTGTCTGTCTGTGTCTGTGTATCTATGTGTCTCTATGGGTATTTGAGCGTCCGTGTGTATGTGTCTGTGCATGTTGTTTGTGTGTCTCTGTGTGTGTGTCTCTCTCTGTGTGTGTGTATGTGTGTCTGTCTGTGTATGTGTCTGTGAGTGTGTGCATGTGTCTGTGAGTGTTTGTATGTGTCTCTGTATGTGTGTCTGTGTGTATATGTGTGTCTGTCTGTGTATGTGTCTGTGTGCATGTGTCTGTGAGTGTTAGTATGGTCTCTGTATGTGTGTTTGTGTTGTATGTGTGTGACTTCGTAATACTATGTGTGTTTGTGTGTCTGCATGTGTGAGTGTATTTGTGGGTTTCCTTGTGTCTGTGTGTTTTAGTGTGTGTTTGCATGTGTCTTTGTGTGTATCTGTGTGTCTGAGTGCATGCATGTGTGTATGTGTCTCTATGTCATATATGTGTATGTTTGCCTGTGTCTTTGTCTTGGTATGTGTCTGTTTATCTGTGTGTGCCTATGCGAGACTGTGTGGTTCCGTGTCTGTGTGTTTATGTGTGTGTGTTTCTGTGTGTGTCTCTCTGCATATGTCATTGTGCACCTATGTCTCTGTGGGTATGTGTATCTGTTTGTGTGTATTCATGTCTGTTCATTTGTGTTGTATGTGTCTGCCTGTGAATCTCTGTGTGTGTTTCTTGTGTGTCTGTGTGTGTTTGTGTGTATTTGCATTTATTTCTGAGCTGATGGGAGGCCTGATTACTAAGTTTAGAATAGATGTATATAAAGTAGGAGGGGCTTTGTTTGCAGTTACATGTGTAAAGTATCAGCATAGAATCATCTCCTTTATCTCTGAGTCTAATTTCTCTGAAATACAAATTGGTTACTAGCAGTAAATGGTAGGAGTTGAGTGGACCAATCCTGGCTATAAAACAAATATCTGCACTTGCTGCCTTCAGTCTGGTGATGGTACTAATTTCTATTTATCAGAAAAGTATTTGGAGAAACCTCAAGAAATGATGGCTTACCAATGTGAATTCTGTCAGAACTAAGTTTAATTTGGGACTATCTCCAAAATTCCTTCCCAAAAATGTAAAAAGAAAATATTTTTAAAAAGATTTATTATTAAGAGATTTGTTTTTATTTAATCATATGTGTGAGTGTTTGCCTATTTATGTGCACGTAAATGGAAGTGTCTGCAGAGGCCAGAGGCACTGGCTTCCTCTGGAGCTAGAGTTACAGACAGCTGTGAGCCACCCAGGACAGGTGTTGGGAATCGAACCTGTGTCCTCTGTAAGAGCAGAATGCACTTTTAACTGCTGAGCCATCACTCTAGCCCTGTATTTATTATCTTTTTGTGTGTGTGTTTGTATGAGTTTTTATGTACCACATGTGTACAGGAGCCTGCAGAGACCAGAAGAGGACATTGGAGTTTTATTTATAGGAGGTTGTGAGAGAGATGTAGCTACAGGAGGCTGTGAACTGCCACATGGGGTCTGATCATCCAACCCCAGTCCTGTGCAAGGGCGGTAGGTTTTCTTAATCACTGAACAATTTCTCCAGCTCTTCATTTTCTCATATTGATTCTTTTTTCTTGGTTACTAAGTTGCTAAGGCAGAAGATTCAAAACCTATGACTTCAAATTCATCATATTTCTTTCCAGAAACAGTAAAATTTCTTAATTTGTTTAAATAATTACTTATATATTTAAAAATAACTTATTGATTAAAATATATAAAATAATTTATTTATAAATTACTTATATATTAAAAATAGCCCAGCATGGGCTGGGCAGAAAGTGTAATACTGCCTTCTTTATTTAGATATTTGTAGTAAGTCTTCCTGGGATGTCTTTGGTGATAATATTTCATAAAGCATTATATGACATTTTTTCTATTTTTTTAATCTCTGAAGGATCACCAAGCATCAATTCTGTTATTCAATTAAGTAAACCATTTGACCTAATGCTTTCACATGACTGTGGCTGGGTCTGGAACATAAATTAAAGTTATTGAGTTTCATGGGGTCAGGTTGTGGTCTCATATAGATAAATGTTTCGTCTAAAAGTGGAGTGTAGCAGTTCTTCAGAAGTCAGCCTTACAAATTAGGGATAAATCAGTTATACTTTTTTCTTTTCTATTTATAATTTGTTATAGATCCATTGCATGCCCACAAATCCTTAGCTTTTTACTTCATGATTTTTAGTTTCTCTTTTGAAACAGGGTCTTGCAAAACAGGCCAAGCTGGCCTTGAACTCAATATTCTCTGGACTCAAACTTCTAAATGCCCAGATTAGAGATGGGTGTTGTCAAGCCTGGCTTCCCCTCAGAATTCCTTCAGTATCCTTGATATTTTCAAGAGTTTTAGCTTGAAATGAGCCATTTAAGCTAGTAAAATAATAAAACCCCCTTTTAATTGCCACCCAGGACAGGTGTTGGGAATCGAACCTGTGTCCTCTGTAAGAGCAGAATGCACTTTTAACTGCTGAGCCATCACTCTAGCCCTGTATTTATTATCTTTATGTGTGTGTGTTTGTATGAATTTATATATACCACATGCGTGTAGGAGCCTGCAGAGACCAGAAGAGGACATTGAAATTTTACTTATAGGAGGTTGTGAGAGAGACGTAGCTACAGGAGGCTACAATATGTGTACATATTATATATTATGTACCCCAATCCTACTAATTTCCCTGTCACCTTATACTTGTCCTCCACCCTTGCAACCCCCCCCCCACCAAAAGCGAAAAAATTCTCATTGTGGAAGCTGTAGTGTATCACAGTGTGTCCCACAGTATATTCTTTTGTCTACACTTCTTTGTTTACAAATTTTCATTGTGAGCTAGAGAGATGGCTCAGCTGTTAAAGGCTAATCACACAACAAATGTTCATTGCAATGCGTCATTGGACTGGTTTATGGCCTCTGACTTCTGCTACTCTGTCAATATTGGATCCTCACTGGAACATCTCTTGGATATCTTGTTGTTTCCCTGTGTCATGAAGATCCTGTAGTTTTGGATCTGTGGGGTAGATGTTGGGATGGGCCAACACAAAGCCCTGGATCTGGGCCTGAGAGGTGTCTGAGCTGGTCAGCCCAACAGCTCTCTCGCACCCACACCACCAGGGTGAATTCTCCTGCCCTGCCCTGCCCTGCCCTCAATGACCCATCCATTACCTCAGCCAGCAAGGGGCAGAACCAGATCTCCCATGCTCACATCCTCAGGGCCGACTCACCCATGTACCCTGCCACCAGGGTCAGCTCTACTGTGCTGCCCAGGTGAGGTACAGGGCCTGCTCTCCTGAGTCCTGAAACAGGTGAGGGCCAAGGCCAGCTCTCCTGCTCTCATGATCCCAGAGCCAGGTCTTCTGCCTGCCGCAGGTGGCAAGGGGTCAGTAGGGTGGAGGGCATCTCTCCCTGATCCATGCCCCTGCAAGGGAAACATGTGGCAGGGCTAGTTCTCCCATGCTTGTACCCTTGAGGCCAGGTCAACTGTAGCCAGGACCAGCTCTGCTGTGCTTCCTGGGCCATGTTCTGGGGTGCTCTCCTGAGTACTGGAGATGGCTAGTGGCAGAGTCAGCTCTCCCATGCCCAGGTGAGGGGTGGGGTCAGCTCTGCACAGTCCTCAGACATTAGCATAGTCCCAGATATCATTCTGGACCAGGGACATCTGCTTGGCTTTTGGCGGTAACAGACTCTCTTGCTGCTTCAGGGCCAGGGACCCAGACATGGCCCTTGGTGGAAGCATAGGAGAGGACCCCACCATGGTCCCATGTGGTATCACCAGCCACCTCACATCAGGTTGTTCTTACTATCCTTGAGCCTCCAGTTCTGTCTCTCTTCATTGTGCCCACATCCTTCAGCTTCTCTTTCTCTTCCATTTCTCCACCATTTTCTTGTCCCTCTTAGTGGTGCCTGGGGTCTCTGGGTGTCTGGGGTTGTCTCATGAGTGGTCTCAGGAGATCCCATGCAGTATGGTACTGGGAAAGTGTCATTTTGGGGATGGTCTGCCTGCCTGGGCCTGTGCAGAGCCAGACTGGTGGTTGTCTCAGTCTAGCTCCCTATTGAAGTCACATGGAGCTGGACTGGTGGTCATCCCACCTGGGCTGTGTGGCCCCAGGCAAGGGTTGTCTCATATCAGGCTCGTTCCCACCCGGGCTGTATGGTCCATCAAACAATTTTTAAAACCTGTCAATGTTAGCGTTTTATGTTTTGTTTTGAGACAGGATTTTGCTATACAGTTCATGTTCACCTTAAACTCAGGATTGTTCTATATCAGTCTTATGAGTGTTGGGGTTAAAGGCATGCCCCAACACTCATAGCTCAGTTGCAGCAGTTTCCAGGATTTCAGGGCCATCTCTTTTCTGTTCTAACATTTCATGAGCTTGAGATCAAATCCACAATTTCCTCATTGCTAATTTTTGTGCTTATCTGATGTTCAATCATGCTTGCTTTCATCTTTCTCTGGGGAGCATTGGGCACAGGTTATATATGCACTCTTGTATCTGCCTCCCCTGCATTGTTTATGATCCACTCTAGTATTTTGAATTTGGCAGAATGGTTAAGAAAAAGTCAGAACCAGACACGAAAGGGGGCCCAATATCTAAAGAAACAAAGGCTTTTGGCCCAAGATTACTTTATGCAATGTCACGGAAGAATTATTTTCCCCCTTTTTTATGGTGCTTAGATTTCATAGTTTTTTTTTTTCCATTTTGACTACAAAGAACACCACACAAAGGTTTTTACAAAACTCTTCTTGGAATTTTGAGAGATTGGTGAGATTTTGGCTAAGCTTGAGGATGCTGCCACCTGTGGGTCTCATTCTTTCCTTGTTTCTGTGACAATTCCCATCTGTTCTGAGGCAGATGAAAATCTCTTACTGTTGACGTAGGCAATACTCATAACTAACAGGTGTCTTCCCAGTATCTGTTGCTAGTGACTGGAAATAATGGAAGAACCTGTAATCATTCTTCAGCACCTATGGGCCACCTAACAATGCAACAAACCATGGTTATCTAAGTCCCTTACATGAAATGCCATAGTGTTTGCATACAGCCTACTTGAACCTTCTCAAATACCTTGAGTCATCTTGTAAGTTCTTATAATACCTAAAACGCAAATACTATATAAATAGTTCTCATAAAAAGATCTATATGTATTCAGAGAGACACAATCTTTCCCTCAATATTTTTAATCCATACTTGGTTGGATCTATGGATGTAGAATCCATAGATATAAAGGCTGCTTGTAGTTAGTTCAAATACAAATCCTATTAGACACTGCACATTCTCCTTTGCAGGTGCGTATTAAAGGACAGGTTTATATAAGCCACCTATCATTCTTTACTAACATTGCCTGACTGCTCAGAAAACCTTTACTACCTCTTAGTCAAATAAAACCCAAAGGTTTTTTTCCTGGCTTTTAGACGTTCATCTGGCATTTATAGTTCAAATCACCCTATGAAAAATAATACTCTTTCCCTCTCTTCTTGTACATCACCTATACTTTATATAAACTGGATTACTCACTATTTTTTTTTAATAATTTATTTTTTATTTCTTCAAGTTACATCTCAATCACAATCCCCTCCCTACTCCCCCCTCCAGTCCCACCCTTCCACCCTCCTCCCCCTCAGCCCCACCATCCTCTTCCCTTCTTTTTTTTTTTTTTTAGTTTAAGGTATTTATTTTTCCCACCAACAGCTCTCCTTTTCAGCCCAAAAAATGGTTCTTTTTCTTATAACTATAAATACAATACAAAACAACAGAAATAAATAGGCCACAATTATAAGAGTTATATGGCTTAGCATACATTCCCAATGTCCAGTCCATATGTATTTGGCACCTGACTTTAACATTCTACTATCTAACCATCTCCATGTGTTTAAAGTTCTATATCTAACTCAGCTTTCATACTAACTTGCCTCATAATTTTAAAAACATCTTCTTAGATCCAGAATGCCCTCTTGATTCCTAAACAACTCAAAATTTAACTATGAGACTCTAGGTATCTATTCTTCAACCACCTCAGAGACCTGAGAGGGATAAATACATCTGATTATATAGGAAGTGCAGGGCCTGCAGCTTCCAAAACTAAAAAATGACATACCAGTGGCTGCCTGGACAGTTCCCATTTTCTCTCCATACATTACAGCATCAATCTTCAGCCATTTGGCCCCATTTCTCTGACAGACATTGGTTGTAGAGCAGGAATTATGAAGGACTTACCTACCCTGTCTTGGCAGAGCTAGGCTGTCGACTTACCTGCTTCCAAGTTTTGTCCTTTTTTGGACAGAAGTCTGTCTACAGTTGAAGCAAGTGGTTTTTCTTGCCAAGAGAATGGCTTACCACCAATTCAATCATCTCCCACTGGAGATTCTTCGATGCTCATCTTCTACTTGGAGTAATATAGGGGGTGCTGTCAGGAGCTGACATGTTTCGATATCAAAAAATCTTAAGTTAAGAAAACATCTTTCAATGCCATATTCTGCAGATCTCTTGAGGTTTTTTTTTTTTTATAAATACTTTATTTTTTTTTCTTCAAGTTACATCTCAGTAACAAACCCCTCCCTATTCCCCCTTCCCAACCCGCCCTTCCACCCTCTTCCCTCCAGAGGTTTCCCCTTTCAGTCCAACAGCTGGTTCCTTCTCTTATAACAGTAAGTATTATACAAAACAATAGATATAATTATGCCACATTTATGAGATTAAATTGGCCCAGTATACCTTCCCAATGTTCAGTTTATACCTATTTGGCCCCTGACTTTAACATTCTACTATCTACCCAACTCCATGAGTTTAAAGGTCTATATGTGACTCAACATTCATACTATCTTTCAACACACTTTTAAGAGTATCTTCTTAGATCTATAACACCCTCTTGATTCCTAAACAGTTCAAAATTTAACTATAAGATTCTATCTGTCTATTCTTCAACCACCTCAGAGACCTGAGAGGGATAAATATATTTGCTTATATAGGAAGTGCAGAGCCTGCAGCTTCCAAAACTAAGAAAGAACATACCAGTAACTGCCTGGACAGTTCCCATTTTCTCTCCATACATTCCAGCATCAATCTTCAGCCTTTGGGTCCTGTTTCTCTGACAGACATTTGTTGTAGAGCAGGGATTATGAAGGACTTACCTACCCTGTCTTGGCAGAGTTAGGCTGTCGACTTCCCTGCTACCAAGTTTTGTCCTTTTTGGACAGCAGTCTGTCTGCAGTTGGTGCAAGGGGTTTTTTCATGCCAAGAAAAAGGCTTGCCCCTAAATCAACCATCTTACAGTGGAGGTTCTTCGATGCTTATCTTCTACTTGGAGTAGAATAGGGGGTGCTGTCAGGCGCTGATATGTCTCGATATCAAAAAAAAA
>CAJQZJ010001694.1:58801-74878 GCA_907164525.1 Lophiomys imhausi | reverse complement strand
TGGTTATTTGAAGGACAACTGAAAACTCTGTTATTTAGGGGAAGAGACTACAAGTTGTTAAATGGACCTGTTTAATGGGTTTTGGAGGTTAGACCCAGGGTATTCCTTCTTTCCCTTTTCTGTATCCTTCTTTATCTCCTATGTAGGAATGCACAGACTTGAGAAAAATTGAGACATAGCACAGGAAGGACCAAGAAGAAGGGTCAGATTATTGAATATGCCCTTATACCTTTGTATATTGATACAAAATTAGTAGTATATTTGGCTAAAGTGGTATTGACCATTGTTTATTGTGCAAAAATAAGATTGTATTGGACTACGTCGGTGTTGATATTTGTATATTGATACAAAATTAAGATTATAGTTGGCCACAATGGTATTGACCCTTGTATATGGACGCAATATTAAGATTGTATTGGGCCACATAGGCATTGATCTTTGTATATTAATACAAAATTAAGAGTATATTTAGCCACATTTGAATAGATATTTGTATATTGATACAAAATTAAAGGTAACGCTTCCTAATGGTATCATACCTAGAGATACTTAAAAATGAAATGTGAAGCTCTGGCCTCTTGATACCAACCATCTTAAACTGTTTAGGATAGTTAAGAAAAACAAACTCCTAGTCATGCATGCATGTCACCTTGTTAGCTACTATGACAGTCTATCACAGATATTCTCTAAGCTACTCAGTAATCAAGTTGTTAAGAGACAAGCAACATTTGCTTATCTAAATACAAGAGATAGATAGGGCGTCTTCAAAAACCCCAAGAGATCTGCAGAATATGGCATTCAAAGATGTGGTCTTAAATTAAGATTTTTTTTTGATATCGTGACATATCAGCTCCTGACAGCACCCCCTATTCTACTCCAAGTAGAAGACAAGCATCGAAGAATCTCCAGTGTGAGATGGTTGAATTAGTGGCAAGCCTATCTCTTGGCATGTAAAAACTCCTTGCTTCAACTGCAGACAGACTGCTGTCCAAAAAAGGACAAAACTTGGTAGCAGGGAAGTCGACAGCCTAGCTCTGCCAAGACAGGGTAGGTTAGTCCTTCACAATCCCTGCTCTACAATAAATGTCTGTCAGAGAAACAGGACCAAAAGGCTGAAGACTGATGCTGGAATGTATGGAGAGAAAATGGGAACTGTCCAGGTAGTCACTGGTTTGTCATTTCTTAGTATTGGAAGCTGCAAGCCCTGCACTTCCTATATAATCAGATATATTTATCCTTCTCAGCTCTCTGAGGTGGTTGAAGAATAGACAGCTTGAGTCTCATAGCTAAATTTTGAGTTGTTTAGGAATCAAGAGGGCGTTCTAGATCTAAGAAGATGGTTATAATAGTGATGCACGTTAGTATGAAAGCTAAGTCAGTTATAGAACTTTAAACTCATGGAGATGGTTAGAAGGTAGAAGGTTAAAGTTAGGGGCCAAATATGTATGAACTGGACATTGGGAAGGTATACTGGGCCATTTAACTCTCATAAATGTGGCATATTTAATTCTGCTGTTTTGTATAGAATTTACTGTTATAAGAGAAAGAACCATTTGTTGGATTGAAAAGGGAAGCTGTTGGGGGGGGGGAAGAGGGTGGAAGGGTGGGACAGGAAGGGGGAATAGGGAAGGGTTTGTGACTGAGATGTAACTTGAAGAAAAAAAAATAAAGTACTTATATAAAAAAAGAAAAAAAAGCCAATGAAAAAGAATATTTTCTTTGATATTTCCTCTTAATTCTTTTATATGAATCATAAGTCTAAAATGATGATAATATCTTATGTATCATAACAAAGGCAGGTGGAATACACACAGCATAAATAATGAAAATAATGGGGTGGTAATGTTCATGACAGATGGCTTCAGGGTTTCTGTATTTTATGTGAGTGATACAATATTAAATGTAAGTAGACTGTGAAAAATCTAAGGAGTTATAACACACTCATACAGCAATGACTAAAGTAGAATACAAAGAAATATAGTCAATTTTGGTAAGATGGAGTAACAGAGTCTGGCTTTGTCTTTTTCCCTTAAACAACCAAACATAAAGAATAAACACAGGAATATCAAGTTCATATCAAGGGTCAAGTAATAAAGGACATGGGAATGAATGAAATAAGCTATACAGTGGCCCCAGCTTACTGCCTAGAGAGTTTTCAGGCTTTGGATAAGGAAAGGGGAAGCCATAGCCCAGCCACCTGTCGTGATTGAGGACTCAAAGCTCAGTTCTAAAGGAGAGGGAGAAGAGGCCAGGATTTTCAAGACAGGAACCAGAGAGGAAAGAGCTGCACAGAGAGAGACCTCTGCTTGAAGCAATCGGCATGTCGAGTCTTTAGTTGAGCACCAGTAAGTACACATGTTGGAGGAAATTAGAAAAAGTTAGACAAAGAACTAGCTAGACAATTACAGGACTCAATATATAGAGGTTACATAAGTCCTGAAAAAAAAATTCTATTCCTTACATTCAGAGTAGAAAGCTTTGTTACTTTTGGAGAATAGTAAGGAAGTGACATTTGGGAGATACTTGTCTCAGTAGTTATTGGAAATCCATCATCCTAGGCTAAACACTATGCTGGTTTTGCCTAAGAAAGCTTACAAGCAATCTGTAAAAGACTAAACTGTCACCAATAGCTCAACTGTGGTAAGTGCAAAACAGTTCTTTGTAAAAATACAATGTAAATAAGACAGTTGAAAATTTGTGGAATATAATTAACTACTACCAGGAGAATTCACTTTCTGTTGCTTAATTATACCAATATGGACTGGGTGCTTTTGTTCCCATTAAACTTGTATGTTGATATCCTAACTCCAGTGTAATGGTGTTTGGAGGTGGAACTGTATTATTTACTTAATCATTGGTATGAAAAAACGAAAAAAAAACCCGATGAAAGCCTCTTAGGGAAGGGTTTATTTTGACTCATAGTTTGAAGTCACAGCCTATCATGAAAAAGAAGTCCTGGTGTCACAGTGGCAGGACCATGAAGCAGCTGGTCACACTATACCTACAGACAGACAAAAGCTGGTGCTTTCTACTTTTTATTCAGTGCAGGACTTCGGTTTAAGAAATGGTGTCACCCAAATGTTGGATGGATCTTCCCCTCAATTAATCCAGTATAGAAATAGCCACAAAGACACTCACAGATGTTTGGTAGCTCCTAGGTCATTTTGGATCCTGTCAAGTTGAGGATAGTAAGCATCGTAAGAATCATTGGCAGTTAACTAGGTTGGGAGAAGAATTAATACTTGTATAAAACATTAGTACCAGTACTCTGTCAATCTTATTCCACCATGTACAAATACATTTGGAGATTGGCAGTCTGTAAACAGGAAGATAGCTTCACAAAATCCTAACCATGCAGACTCCCTGATCTTAGGGCCCAGAGCTGTGACAGATCAGTTTGTGAAGTTTACAACCCACCTAGTCTCTGATAGTAGGTTTCAGAAGCCCAAACTGTCTATGATAGTGGCCCAAGGGAATGAATGTTATCATTGCATAGTTCTTTAGGCCACAAGTCCAAACAAGGTTCAATTATCTTTCCTTTTAATGATCTCATAAGATTGAATTAAGGTGCTAGTTGGTGCTGTGTTCCTGTATGAGCTTTAGGGTCCTATAGAAGGTCATGGGAGTTTTAGAAAGACTCATTTCCTTGCATGCTGAACCTTTTAGAAACAGTGTCTTCTTTGAGACATTCAGAAACACATTCCTCTGACTTCCCTGTCTGTAGTAGCTAACCTCCAAAGTAAAACAATCACATGATTATATCTTTTCACCATGGGTAATTTCTTCTCTTGAGTAATTTAATTGATATGGGACTTTAGTTTCATTTTCCCAGTAGACAGCTAATGGACTACATTTATGAAAATGATAACCTCTTATCAAGGCCAGGGAGTAGAGGCAGGTGGATTTCTAGGAGTTCAAAGTCCCTGCCTGGCCAGGTCTACACAGTGAAACTGTGTTTCCATTTTTTCCCCCCTCAGCCATACTAGACACATAAAAAAGAAAAAATTTCCTCATGTTTTGGGAACATAATGAGAACTATAACTGGATAGAAAACAAACTATAATGACAGATGATAAAACTGATAACAGGGACATTAAAACTATCATTTTGGCAGTATTGTATGAGATTAAGGAATTAAAGGAAAGTTACACAGGCCTGGTAGGGGCCAGGAAAGAAAAAAAAAAGACCCAAATGAAACTCAAAGGAGGAAATGGCAGTGCATGAGATAGTGAAATGGATGGGATTAAAATCAGATTAGCTGCTGCAGAGGAAGAGGATAGTGTGAAGAAAGTTACCTAAATTATCCAAATAAAACAAAGAGATACCAAAAAATAAACAGTGGCACACATTCTGGGAGGACAAAAAAACAAACAAACCAAGTTTGGAGTCCCAAATTAGCTAAGTACACAGAATAGAAAGAATATTTAATGAAATAAGGCTATGTATTGTCAATATTTGATAAAAAACTGAATAAACATATGATACAAGATACTCCATGATTGTCAGTCAGATATATGAAGAAACTTGCATCAAGAAACTTCAAAAATTAAACTGCTAAATCTAGTGATGAAGAGAAAAATGTAAAAGCATCCAGATTAAAAGTCTACCAAACACGATAAGAAAGACATCAGACTTCTTATTGGAGATAATTCAAAAGAGAAGATGGAAGGGACATATTTTTAAAGTATTGAAAGAAAAAAGATCTCAATAAGTTAAATTTCTATATCAAAAAATAAGTTTGAAAGTACAGATAAAGTCAGGGCTTTTCCAGATCCACACTAGCTGTCAATGTGCCCTGACAGCAGTACCTTACTGGGCGTGTTTCCCAGGAAGTCACCCAGTCATATGAAAAATTAAAGAAAACACCAATTGTAAACACCAGGAAACCACCCTTGGACTAGAAATTCTTAAATAACAGAAATGAAGAGAAGAAATTATAGTCAATCAGCAAAGGACACAAATAGAATTTCAAAATTCTGTGAAAAATCAAACAGTGACAAATGTTGGCAAGGGTGTGTATGTTTGTGTGCGGGTGTGCATGTGTGTTTAGCCCTGTGCACTGCTAGTGGGCTGTAGTGTAGCCACTATGAAAGTCAGTATGTCCTTTGATCAAAAAACTAAAACCAATCACATGTAGCATGTAATCCAACTCTACCACTCCCAGGAATGTGAGCAAGGAGTCTAATGCGGTTAAGGAGACAGACACCCACTCTTTGTGTTAGTTCAGGTTATGGAATCAGCTGAGGTGTCCAACAGGTAGACAGTTAAAAAAAAATAGAGGTTCACACAGCCACTCCTGCCCCCAAATGCTCATTCACTCACTCACAGCATAAAACAGGGGACTAGGAAATTTAGGAAGAAGAATGGAACTATGGAGAGGAGGAGGGGAACAGAGAAGGTTTCAGGGGCAAACCACACATTTTGTAGTTGAATAAAAATGACCTTGTAAAGCCCACACAAATCTGCAATAATAAAAAATACAGAAAAATTGAAAAAATTAACTGATAGCAAATGTTTAATTCTATGAGTATTTCTATAGAAGTGTAATTGCTGGTTAAATTTGTAACTAAACAGTAAGGAGACAGTTTTGAAATCAAACATATTAATGGTCACATTAAATACAAATAACATAACCATCCTAATCAAAGGGCGAGGTGTCAGATAGATTAAACAAAAAAGCAAATTTTATCTATTTCCTATAAGGAGAAACCTGTAGAAATAATTAATTAAATTATTAACCTGTATTTATATTATTGTTAATTGGTTGCTGGCTGTTAATCCTTAACCCACCATTACAAAGGAGCACACAGAGACACCTGATGGATTGTAACAAACCTTGACCTGGATTGTGCAATCTTGGCCCAACTAAGCTAGCTCATAATTCTATCTCTGAATAAAGTCCCATATAACATATATAAATCTCCTGGGCTATTTTTCTCCTGCTATGCCGATGTTCCAGGCCATGTGGATGAGGTTCTTTTCTCAAACCCATGGTGTGTGTGTGTGTGTCCTCCTTCCTGCTCCTCTGGCTTCTCTTCTACTTCCTGTGGCTTCTTCATGACTGCTCCATCAAGGCCCACTTCCAAGATAGGTTCAAAGAAAGTTATGGATTCCAACTGGTCTTTCAGACTGTCCCAAACAGGACTTCACTTGGGCCTCTCCATTTTCAATATTTGAGAGACTGAACAGCAAATGATACTATTAACTTGCTTAACCATTTTTTCCATGTTATTTGGTCCCCCAAACAGGTTTCCTGCATCCCAATTCAGCAGGAAGCAATTTTAAGAGAGTGATGATGCCCCATTCCCAAAAGGTGGGCTGAATGATTCTTTGGTCATTTGATGGGTTATAGATGTTTAGGGGATTGGTAACAAGTTGTTAATGATCTTAATCAAGTTATAGGAGGTTTTGAGTTAGGGACTTCTCTCTTTCTTTTTCTTGTCTTTATTTTTCTTTCTCTCTTATATAGGGGGAGAAGACTTGAAAAAAGAGGGGGAATATGGGTATATAATATAGAAATGATAAGATATAAGAGTAGATTATTGAATCTGCTCTGAAACTTATAGCTATTGCTCTTCTCAAAATAAGGTTATCTTTGGACACATTGGTATAAAATTTTGTATACTGATACATAAATAAGGCTAATTTTTGATTCATTGGTATAGAATTTTATATTTTGACACACATATACGTATATTTAAACTCTTATGTAAGGTATTATGCCTATACAACTCATTTAAAAGTACAGATTTACTTCCAACCTTTTTATGGGTTGCTTTTGCAATCTATTTAGGAGTCTGGGTAATGCAGGTTGATGGATGGCCAGGCCAGTCAAGCTCTTGGTCATGTTAAATACTTGTCTTAATTTGTCACAAAATAGGCTTACCAGGTTAAACAGATAGTAAATGGTTAATTATATACAGTTTGCCTGTTCAGATATAACATATATAAATAGGTAGATGACAGATTTATAAACAAATAAAAAGATGTCTTCAAAACCCTCAGAGGCATGCAGAAAATGGCATTTAAGATGTTTTTATTATTTTAAGAATTGTTTGACTTAAGACAGTTAGCTCCTGACAGCTCCCATTTGACTTGCAAGGAGATGATGAGCATCAAGAAATCTCCATCAGGAGATAACTCCTACTGGAAAGAAATACCCCTGCTCTCTCAACAGATTATTTATAGTCCAAAGATGGATCAGAGCTTAAATGAAGGTAAGTCAATGGACTGATTCTGCAGAGACAGAGTGGACACATCCTTCTTATTTCCTGCTGCACAGTTTAGTCTGTGAGATACGCTTGGCCAGAAGGCTGAAGATGATGCTAAAATGGTATCAAGAGATATTTGGAACTGTTTAGGCAGCAAACTGTCATTTTTCTTTTTGGAAACTTCTCTTCTGTACTTTATACTCACTCAAATAATAATTTTATCCCTTCTTTTTTTTCAACATTTATTTATTTATTCAAGTTAAATCCCAATCACAGTTCGTTCCCTCCTCCCCTTCCTGGTCCCACCCTCCTACCCTCTTCCCCCTCACCTTCCTATCCACTTTGTTTTTTTAATTTAAAGTGTACCTTTTTCCCCTCCAACAGCTCCCCCTTTTAGTCCAATAAAAGGATTTTTTCTTGTAACAATAAGTACAATACAAAACAATAAGAACAATTAGGCAACAATTATGAAAATTATAAGATATAACATACAATCCCAATGTCCAGTCCATACGTATTCAGCAACTGATAATATTCGATTGTCTATCTCGATGAGTTTAAAGTTCCATACCTAACTCAGTTTCCATCCTAACTTACATTACCAACTTAAAGAGACATCTTAGACCTAGGCCATCCTTCTTAGATTCCTGATGTGGTTAAAGACTAGATAGTTATAGTTTCACAGTTAAGTTTTAAGTTGTTTAGGTATTTTCATTTTGAATAATCAACTAAAACTTATTTTTAGTTAACTTTACTAAATTATAATATTATGGGAAACTTTAATTTAAAAAGAAAAAACTATATTTATATTACCCCAAAGTTTAAACTATTTAAGAAATGTATCCAACTTTTATTTCAGTATATATGCCATGACTTATGACATGATGAGAATTTAATTTTATATATTACTTTTTCTTGTTATATGTACTTTATATTGCTGCCATGTCTTCAGATTAACATTTAAATTCCTGTAAATATTCCACTGAGTAGCTATAATTTAATATACTTGACTTCTATTGTTATTATTTTTATTGTTTTATCATGAATCTTTATTTGAATACTAAGGCCATTTTAAATATTAAGATTATCTTATATTACAGTATAAACACCAGCAGGGTATAAACAGAGTTTGGGTATTTGTTATCCGTGCCTTATTTTTTAACAATGTGTTTTTATAGATTTCACTATGACAAAAATAGTTTTACCTCCATGTCATCTTATGGTCTGTTTTTACTGATTTAGGAGATATTTCTGTATTTCTGGCCTTTTAGAGTTTTATCCCTTCTTAAGTCTTTGATGGGGTTGAAGACATAATAGGCTTAAATTTTAAATTGAACTTGAGTTGTTTAGGATTTAAAAGGATATTTTTCAAATCTAAATAAAAATTTTGGGGATTATAAATATAGGATATGATAGAAAATATTTAGATTTAGAACTTTAGAGACAAGACAGTGAGATGATTTTTTTCTTTTTCAAGATTGTCTAATACAAATAGGGTAAACATTATTTGTATAACTTTTATACATGGTTTTCTTGATTATTTCATATTTGTTTTCACTATATGAGTTAAAAAATTAGCCTTTTTATTAGACAAAAGGAGGGAATTGATGGGTGATGTTACTCATTCTAAATGTTAATTAACTTGCTCCCAAAAGCCTGCTTGCTGTACAGCAAGTGAAACTGTGTTACCTTTGTTAACCATTGTCTCTGATTGGTTGAATAAATGATGAGGCCTGAGATTGAGCAAAGACAGAGGTAAGTGGGACTAAGGTGCTCAGGCTTCTGAAGCAGAGAGGTTCTTGGGTAGAAGAAGCTGTGGGAAGTAGAAGAAGAAGAAGCCAAGAGCAGGAAGGAGGACACACTCCATAGGTTTGAGAAAAGAACCTCATTCCATGTGGCCTGGAACATTGGCATAGCATGGAGAAAAACAACCCAGGGGATTTATATATATTATATGGGACTTTATTCAGGGATAGAATTATAAGCTAGCTTAGATGGGCCAAGATTTCACAATAGAGGTCCAGGTTTGTTACAGTCCATCAGGTGTCTCCGTGTGCTCTTTTATAATGGTGGGTTAAGGATTAGTAGCCAGCAACCAATTAACAATAATATAAACACATGTTAATAATTTAATTAATTGTTTCTACAGAAACCTTCTAAGTATAAGATAAAAAATAGGTATAGAGATAAGGATGAGAATGTACATGAACTAATTAATACTAACCTAAGTTCTATTTAAGATGGAGAGAGTTTGTTAGCATCAGATAAGAAAAGGGTAGTACTAGGAACAAAGGGGTGTTTTTATTTGTTTTTGTCTTTAATAACAAGAACAGTTTCAATTCATGGAGAAAATGAAGCAACCACAAATGCTTTACAGACAAATATTGAGTTTCAAAATATATAAAGTAAAAACTGACAGAACTAAAAGTCCCATAAATAAACCTACAGATACAGTGAGAGATTTCAAAATTCCCCTAAGGAAAACCTGAATGAAGGGCAAGAGCTATAGCTCAGTAGAAGAGCACTTGTCTAGTTTGTACAAGGCCCTGTATTTAGCTCCCAATACTAAATATTATTCATTAATAACAAATACCACAATAGTAGCTAAAATTAAAAACATAAGACAAGCCAAAACCACAACACCTCATAAATCCATGATAGAACATTAACACCCTGTGTCCTCACTGATCTATAAACCACATGCCATCCAACAACAAACATGTGATTCCTCAAAACTGAATGTCTCCTGGACCATAAAAAACCCTCATTATTTTCAAATGATGAAAATGTTACTAAGTATATATGATGCTACAACCAACTGGTCAGAGATTAGCAGACTTCTCTCTGGGTAATTCCCAAGTATTAGATAGCTAACTAATGCCTAACTAACAAGGCAAAAGCGAAGTCACAAAGGGAAATGAATTGAATCAAAGTTCATTTTGAAAATATACAATACAAAGCCGGGCGGTGGTGGCGCACGCCTTTAATCCCAGCACTTGGGAGGCAGAGGCAGGCGGATCTTTGTAAGTTCGAGGCCAGCCTGGTCTACAAAGCGAGTCCAGGACAGCCAGAGATATTCAGAGAAACCCTGTCTCGAAAAACCAAAAAAAAAAAAAAAAAGAAAATATACAATACAATATACCAAATACAACATACAGAAAACACAATATACCAAAGTGTGTAGGAAGAAACATCTGAAATAAGAGTTATGAGGTAAACTCATACCAGAAAGGGGAATGTACCTGTGTTTTACAGCTTAAAAGGAATCAGGAGAAAAGAAGTAAGTAACCAATTTACTGACAGTAGAAAATCAATGGAGACAGCAAACCAGAAGGATGTTCAGATTGTCCCAGCCACATGACCAACCCACAGTTCCTGAGAGCCTCAAATCCAGAGGATTTCACAGCTGACTCCTTCTGTGTGGTAGGCCCACATTGGGAAAAAGATACATTTTCTCAGTCCTGATATTTCAGACATTTGTAATCTGATATCATTTTCAGAAGGGGACTATTATTTGAGACTGGGTTACTCTGGTGAGCTGAAATCAAGAAATAAGTATACCTCCAGGAGCCTGAGATCATTCTGTCACATGTTTGGGTAGAGGACAAGGTCTTACACAGATGAACTGAGAAGCTTAAGGAGCAGTAAGGTGGTCAAGGATAGAGAGGTTTGTGGTTCTACCCTCTGTGGTAAGGAATAGATAGGGAATACAGAGGATACAGAGCCCTCAGCTCACAGCAGGCAGATGCTCATCCATCCTCAAGAGTAACCTCCCTGATGTGAATAACTTGCTGCTATACAGGATTGAGAACATAGAGTCCCAGTCCTAGTCTGGTCCAATGGCTGACTTCCACTGCCTTTCTCTCAAGCAGGCTGGTATTGTACTGGCCATGGCCTGAAGGCACAGAGGGGAGAAGGCAGAGTGCTGGATGAACTCTGCTCTCTCCCTTTGGCAGAGATCTTGGTGGCTTCTGCTTTTCCCTTTGATGTTCTGGGGAAATGTCTCTCAGCTTGGACAATGGGTATCCTCAGGGTCACAAACTGCTGGCTTTTGGAAGAAGTGGGAACCTCCCTGGTCCATCAGCCATAAACTTCAGTGAAATGAGCTGTGGCTGGCTTCTAGTATGCAAAGAGAGAACACAGGCCTGTCTAACAGTGGACAGTAGGCCTTGGCCACACTGCTCTTCAGCCTGCACACCACACTAGCATGAAGGGCTAGTTTTGGTGGTGTTGCCTTCTCATCTCTGAGTGGTACTTGTGATCAAGACCTCAAAAGAAGACTGAGAAGACTCCCAAATAACATCAGAAGAGATATACTTGCCAAAGGATACACAAATTATAACTTAGAAATGCAAGAAACATATAAAAGTAAGGCAGGATGACTCCTAAAATGTCTACAGGTACTCAATAACTAAGATAAAAGATACTGAAGTCATTGAAACATAGGAGAAATAATTTGAAAGTCTAGTTTTAAAAATGATTATGACCTCAAAGAGGATCTGAGCAATAAAGTCAACATCATGGATAGGAAAACCAGTAAGAGAACTGATAGTCTGAAACTAAAGAACAGACAAACAGAAAATTGGAAAAGAAAAACTCATTGAATTGATGAAGGGCTTGGTGGACTTCATCACCAATATACTAAATTAAGCAGAAGAGATAATATTAGGGTCTAGGGGCTGGCAGATGACCAATTGGTCTAATCATTTGATGAGTTCAATGAAAGATGTTGTCTCAAAAAGAAAAGGTAGATGGGGAGAGGAAACTATAGTAAGAATATATTGCATGAAAAAAAATTTATTTTCAATTAAAAAGGTGGAAGAAGACAGAGAAAGACACCTGCCTCCAATTTATGGCTTTTGGCACACACACACACACACACACACACACACACACACACACACACACACATTCATACACATACACACATGCACAGACACCAACCCTAAGGAATTCAGGATAAGATGACAAACTAGAATTCATGTTAGAATAAGTGGCAGATTACAGTTTGGGGAACAAAGGGAACAGGAATATTTTCTCACTTCATCATCTACTTCTTGCATTTCCAACTCCACTAGATCAGTGCCCCCAAGAAACTTCTAATGCTGGACTCATGAACATGCTCTGTCATCCAACTGGATTTGCTGTTGTAACTGCAACCATTGTATCCACTGCCATAGCTGTGTTTTAGCCCAGGCAACCTGGGTTAAAAGACTTCTATGAACAAATCTACAAAAACAGACCCATTAGGGATTTTATAGAAGGGGTTCCCAGTTTCCTTGAGAAATTGCTGTTACTGGCTGAGAGTGCATTTTAGGCTTTCCATTACAGTGTATGTTCACTAAATGAACTATTTAAATGATTGGTTATTAACATGGTATAGAAATAGGCCATACTTTATTCAAGCTATCCTTATTCACAGACGTTTGAATAATTTTCCCTATTATTAACTATGTTCTGATGTAACATTCTTTTATATACATATTTTTACAGTTTTGCACATGCTTCTGTGGATAAATTTTAGAAGTAGAAACATTATTTAGGATAAAATCAGGGGTAGTCACTTAAAAGCAGTGGTTCTTAACCTGTGGGACATGACTCCTTTGGGAGGGTCCAATGACCTTTTCACAGAGGTTACCTAAGACCATTGGAAAACACAGATATTTACATTATAACTCATAACATTAGTGAAATAACAGTTGTGAATCAGTAATAAAAATAATTTTATGGTTGTGGGTGGGGAATCAAGAGTTAAACCCAGACTAGGCACATGGAAGGCACCAGTTAGCTCTGGTGAATAAGCTACTGATACCTTCAGACTAGGAGATGAAATAAAAATGTAGGCTTTGGCAGTGTGAAGGGCTTTGAGGTACATCTAATAAGAATTGGAAGTCTAAAATTCTCCTCATAGAAAAATAGGTATCCTGGGCTTACCTGCCCAGATTATAGGCATCTGGAACATTACTAGTCAAGAGCTAAGAACTTCACAGGTAGTGGAACTATTGGTGTGGGTTTTGTTTGTTTAAAATCAGTAGAAAGAGAGTTTGCTCTTTTAGCTGATCTGACCTTATTTCTTCTGCCCAGAATCTAAAAGACATACCCTCTGAAGGGCTTATAGCCAGATCAACACTCTCTGTGGGGCTTACTAGCATTTGCTGGGCATGTGGTCAGAGAATGACCCATTGCCTTTCGCTATGTTTCAGCCCCATTGAAAATGTTCTCAGCCATCAGAAACAAGGAAATCATGCAATTTGCTGCCAAATGGATGGATCTAGAAAAACTCATCCTGAGTGAGCTAACCCAGACTCAGAAAGATGCACATAGGATCTATTCACTTATAATTGGATTTTAACCACATAGTACAGGATTACTATTCTACAACCAACACACCAAAAGGAACAGGAACATAGACTTTAGACTTTGTTACCTGTTAGTGGGACACTTTGCCCTAGTGGTGCTGCCATGTAGGCCCCCAGTGCAAGAGGAAGCTCTTAGCCCTCATATGACTGCTGAACTGAGGGGGGCTGATATGTAGGGGCACCCTACACAGGAGGAGTAGAATAGATGGGAGAGGGGGCAGAAGGTGGGAGGGTGGGAACGGGAGGGGTGGAAAGAGGGCACTGTGATGGAGATGTAATTTGAAGTAATAATAAACATTAAAAAAGAAAATATTCTCAAACTCATAGCTTTGACATATCACTCTGAAATATTTTACTAGGCCCTTACAATTCCTAATGAAGAGATGATGGCATAATGGCAACTTTTTGCAGGAAGACTGTATGTCTCTTCAATTCTTCCTGTCATGGAGATACCTGTGTTGGGATCAGAAGACTTATTAAATTTTCATTCCACCATAATTCAAACACACAGAGTGGGAATAGCCAGCACTGGCCCATTGCTGCTCTGCTGATTTTTAGAAGAATGATGGCGATATGCAGTCTTTCAACATGACCATTTATTCACTGATTTCATGAAGATTTAGTGGCTAAGAGCCAGGCTCTTGGCTGAGTGTTGCAGATACAGGAATACTCCTCCATCCTTGTACAAAAAGGGAAAGTGAAGCACAAATTGGGTAAGTCCCTCATCTTGAGTCAAAAACATCTCCACTGTTCCTCTCAGCTGAGCCAGAGCCTCTTCCTCCAAACTTCCTGGCCAGAGTTCAGAGACATAGGATCCAGCCCTTTTTCTCCCCCTTTCTCATTCCCTACTCTCCTTTCTAGTCCCTCTCTTTCCTTTCTATCTGTCCCTAAATGGCAGGTGGAGGGCATGTGAGTGCTGAAACATTGGCATGATGCCAGGCATTGCACAGCTGCTGCTGTTAGTTACTTGAGGTGCTCTCTACAAAGCTCTTCAAGTTTATTGGTCAAGGCTCTATAATTGAGAAATATAAACCAGCTTGAATAAGTTACAGCCACTCATAACAGCATAATAGGAGGAACAGCAAGGCTGTTGAAAACGATGTTCCAGGTCACATTGGTTAGAAATCAAGACTTTTTTTTTTTCAGATCTGACTGAGATCATGTCTTCATTACATTCTGTTTTTACTTTCAGAAACTGCCAAATCATAAGTCACTTCTACCGGGGGAATGACATGGCATTATGAAACTCCCACACTTTCATGAGGGCGTCAACCAGGTTTCTTACATAACAAGAAGTTTGGCACCTCACCCAGGGCTTGGTTACTTGCCAGTCTTCTATTCCCCAGAAAAAGTCATTAAGATTACTTGGACAGTTGAATGTGATCCAAGCTTAGGACATGGGACAAAGCACAGGGCAGCACAGTGGGAGGGCAACTCTTCTTCCTTAGAGACCATGGGAAATTCGAATTTACCTGTGAGTGAACAAGCAAATGCTTCAAGATTGTTAGCATTTCCAATTCCATAAGAACATGTTTAGGGGCTACCTGAGTCCAGTCTTCTCTTGGATTCTGGATTCTGTTTAACCTACAGAGACCATGTATCTTCTAGAGTTCCCTGAAGGGTATTCAGTTCTCTTCTAGCTCATAAAGAATGGAACTGCCTCTAAGAGACTTTCTTGATGCACCAAACCAAGGGAAGTTGCAAGGAGCACTTTTAGCTATGAAAAACAGTTTGCATAAGGGAGAGAGTCTAAGTTTCCTAAAGGGAAGACAGACTCAGAGCCAAGAAAGATCAAGATCAACTTTCCATCTGGGAAGCAATATCCTTCAGTGCCAGCAATGGAGAAACTAGCTAAGTATTTATTAAAGTTCCAGCACAAACATTCCATTCATTTTTTTTTTTAATTCTCCTCTGCTACGCTGATCGCTGGAGGCTGGATGGTTCTATAGCATGGTGCCACTTTACCTTCATGAGTTCTTTTGCTCCAGTGAAACTAAACTCTGAGACAGACTGAGCCTGACTGCTTGTGTGTTGCTGTGTTGTTTTTAGGTTAGAGAAATTAATATTCTAGGATAACGTTCTTTCTTATACTTCATGGGAAAGAGTGACTGAATTAATGACACATCATTGAAAACAACTCCATTTTAGAAATGTTTGCTTTCGTAGTTCCCCTGGCAGTCTTGTTGAATAGATTTTTGACCTTAGTCTCAAGGATGGTTGTTATTCATGCGAGGTATTGTCCTTGGCATTTTCAACACATCATCAGAATTTCAATAACAGCCCTCCCAAGTGCACAGTATTGCTCCATGACAGAGATGAGGAAACCTGGGTCAGAGAGGTGGCTTTGGCTAGGAAAGGAAGTACAGGAGCCTGGTGGAGCAGGCTTGCTACATCAAAGTACCACCAGCTCTTAGTCATATTATGCTGTCTTTCCCTACACAGAGGAGATTGCCGTGTGTGGTGTGTGTGTGTGTGTGTGTGTGTGTGTGTGTGTGTGTGTGTGTGTG
>CAJQZJ010001694.1:21570-58791 GCA_907164525.1 Lophiomys imhausi | reverse complement strand
GTGTGTGTGTGTGTGTGTGTGTGTGTGTGTGTGTGTGTGTGTGTGTGTGTGTGTAGGTTTCTCCTGGTTTAGGTGATTCAGGTAAGACCCAACCCTCCAATAGAATTTTCACTACACCTTTCACCAAATGGCAAGTGATTCTGAAGTGAAATTACATTTTTGTGAAAGGGTCAAAGTCTCATGGTTTGAGCCCGGCAAGACTGTTCAGTGGGTAAAGGTGCATATTGCACAAGCCTGATAACCGGAGTCTAATCCTAGAAACTCAGGGGAGAAGGAAAGAAGTAAGTTCCAAATGTTATCTGCCTCCATTTACACCAATATTAAAGAAAATAAAAAACTCTCAACTTTTTTTTTCCATCTTGGTTTGCTACAACCTATAATTGTGTGTCAGGTATGGCTTCCCTAGCCATCTTTGAGCCGATTTTGAAAAACTGTGGTTGAGAGCAGAACCCAGCGCACTCAGGCCTTGCTTGCCCTGCGGGTCGAATAGAGAGACAGTTGGGAGAGTATCTTGTCTCCTTTAGGGGAATTTTCAGCAGTGAAAAAGTTCCCATCTTTCCTTTTTTTGCAGAAAGAGGTAGTTCAAAACAGAGCAGCCCCCACACACTTTCCAGCCTGGCCCAGGACAGCTTGGGGAGGAAGCAAGCATGTCCCATGCTGATTCCCAAGCTCCTTGCATGCTGAATTGGGCTATACATTTCCAAGACAGCATATTGCCAGTGTTCCATAGAGGAGGCATTCTGCAGATGTCAGTGGTGGTCAGGAACAGATGGGTCCAGTTTGTAAACAGCTTAGAGGAATTCCAGGTGTCTTCACAGTGGGTCATTTCAGTACTTCTCTGGTACTGATAAAGATCTGATTCCACTTTACCAGGACACAGATTGCATGACTGTCTCAGTAGATTCAACTATGTAATTATTTTAGGGAAAACTGTCATCAGAATCTGGGGAGTGCTGCTTTAATCCTACGTTATCACCTTCTCTATGCCTTTGTTGACATTATCAGTCATTTTTATGTTCAGCTGCCCTATGATATTAAGTCTCTGCTAGATAGAGGGCAGTGTAATATCGCTGGTGGGTAGTCATAGCATATTTGGGACATGGCGACTTTTAGAATGTAGAGCCTAGCTTGGAAGGTATGAAACATGCACAGGTATCACTCCACTATAGACAGTAAAGACAGTATTTTTTTTTTTTTTTGCTATTTACAAAACAAAACTCAAATTAGATCTTGAGAGCTGAAACTAAAACAAAAACACCTTTTCATCAAGGGGCCAAATTGGCGAGAGTGAAGGCATCTTGTGGATCAGGTTTCTGGGCAGAACTTCCTTCCATCTGCACAACACTGCTTATGCTATCTCTTGTGCTGATCTGAGCCTATTGCAACATCATCTCATTGTGGTTCCCAGAGTGCCCGAGGGCAGCCTCTGCAGGCGGAGGAGAAGCAGTGGGGTGGACTCACTCCAAATACTTAGTCTTAAATGGTATTAAGGCTTTACAGACTAGTGGAGGGCAGACTGGTGGCGCCCTCTACCCATTGGCCTCTTGCCTAACTTGGAGGCAAGCTTTCCTGGCTCAAGAGCCCTCTTCCCAGAGTTCACTTCTAGATTCTGGCTATTGACAAGTAAATAAAAGGCTGAGCTGTTCTGTCCCAGGCACAGCATAAGAGGAACCAAAATTAGCCACAAAGACCAGGGTGATTTTGTCCCTAGATAAATGTGTCAGTGCAACCCAAGATGCTGAGATGCTCAGAGGAAGAGCCTCCTCTTACTTGGACCCCAGTCTGTTTTCTTTATGGCCTTTAACTGGTTGGATGGAGGCTCTCTCACATTATGGAAGATAATCTGGTTTACTAAATGTTAGTCTTATTAAAAAAAATACTTTCACAAAAACACCCAGGCTAATGTTTGACTAAATATCTGGGAGCCAAAGCCTAGTTAAGTGATGCATAAAATTGGTTACTTACATATATTAGTCCCCTCTTATCTATGAAGGATGTATTTTAAGAGACCTAGTGGGTGCTGATATTGTGTATAGTACCAAATCTTATACATTCTGACCCTTCCCCACATAAATACATGACTGTAGTAAAGATAACATGTTTCATATAAATAAGAGATTAACATAATAACTTAATAATAAAATAGAGCATTTAGAAATACATACCACAATAAAGATTATGTGAATGTACTTTCTCTCTCAGCTGCTCCAGAGTAGGTAGCATATACAGGGTGGATACACCACAAATCAATGACTCACATCCAGGCAGGATGGGGCAGGACAATGTGAGATTCCATCACACTGTTCAAAGCAACATGCAAGCTAAAACTTTTAAGTTAGTCATAGATTTGTCCATTCATATCTTTGGACCAAGTTTAACTATAAGTAATGGGGAGCACTGCACACTGTGTGTGTGTGTGTGTGTGTGTGTGTGTGTGTGTGTGTGTGTGTGTGCTGTGTGTGTGTGTTGGGTAGATGAATAAAATGTATTTCTCTTAGTGGATCGTAGAATGTAAAGCTTCTGTGTATTCAGATTCCCGCTTAATCCTGCTACTGTGCCTCCAAATGTGCATTTGCCCTTCTTAGATCTATTGTGTTACTACTAATGATGAAGCCTGCTCCTCAGTGTCACCTCAGACAATCTCACTCTGATCTGGCTCCAGGCACGCTGGCTTTGTTCCTTCTTTCAGAACTGCTTATGGGTTCCCACCTCCTAGCCTTTTGGTTGCACTTCCCTCTACAAGGAAGGCCCTTTTTCAGGTTTCTGCAAGGGCTGACTCCTTGTCATTGGATCTCTACCCAGTTGCTCCTGTTCCTGCTCAGAGTGGTCTTATTTGTTACTTCTTATAAACTAACCCTGGCCCCATCCCCACATGCCCAACATATATCCACATATTTGTTGATGGCCCCATATCTTACCACACAGTACTATTTTCTCCACTGTACTCATCACAATCTGAAATTATTTATGAATCTCTTTATTCTTTGTCTTTCTTGCACGAAAGGAAGCACCATACCTTTATTGCTCAGCTTTGTCTATTCAGGGCCAGAATAACATCTTCCATGTGTAAAGTCTCCAGAATTAGTTACAGAAGGAATCAATGGCTACACAGTGGATATTTGGCCATAACTTAGGTGTCATCATATGGTCATCTCTTGACTTTCAGAGTACATCCACTAGTGAATATAGGTGCGAGAAAGAAATGGACAACTGTCCTCACAGACTTGGACCTGTGGCCAGGCAACCAGATATGCTTCCCTTGGAAGTGGCACTGAGAAGCAGGCATTGAACAGGGGACGCTGGCACTTTGGGGTTCTAGGGTAGAGTATCACTGATGTGGGAAGTAGCTGTGAAAGTCAGGGCACCTGGGGAGCAGAGGCAGAGGTGCAGTTGACTTGCCTGGACTGACATTGTGCTTGGTTCTACTTAGTTCTAGCTGTATTAAACCCACCTCTCTCTGCATTCAGGAATCATATGCCCCCAGTGACTCTGTGAGCTGACAGATAGTGCTGTCTGCCTGACCTGCCAGAGCAGTTGCTGGTGCTGAAACTCTCTTCTGCCCCCTCTCTTCTCTCTCTATTTTATCCTACCCTTTCCCCTCATCACTTTACATCCTTGAAGTCATCTTCATGTCTTTCTGTACCACCACATTTTATACTCATCAGTGGTTTCCATAGTCTTCACAGGTAGCCAGGGTCCTCTACCATACAGCTTTGCTCTCTCCTGTGAGTTGGGGCAGTTAGGGGGTGAGGAGGATTGAAGAACAGTATGTGGGTCAGAGTCAGTCACTGGAACTTCTTTAGTTCATCATTAGGTGAATTGTAAGCCTTGAGTTGCTTTCTAGGGAGCTCATATTCCTGACAACCTATATGGTAAACCTACGTTTGCTTTATCATTTAGTAAAGGACAATGTAAAGGAATAGAGAAATAATAGAGATAGTCTCACCTATACACACATACCATACTACCAAAGATGGCCACAGAAGAATCATCTGTGTGCTTTGGCAAAGCTACCTTCCAAATCCTAAATATCATCAAGACTTGGGTTTTTCCCACTCCAGTTTAGGAAAGTTCTGTGACTACTTTAACTAATACAGCATAAGTAAGGCTATGCCAGCTTTGGGAATTGTCCTTAACTGGCTCACAAAATCTGCTTCCTGATGCTTAGTATCAAGTCACCATATAATAAATAGAGCATGCAGAAAGTATTTACTGTGAGAAGCTCAAGCCCCATGTAGAAAGGCTCTAGAGGATGAGGTACTCTGTGTTTACTTTCTATTATCTAACAAAATACCTGAGGCTGAGTACTTCAGAAAGAAAACAGGTATTTTGGCTCATAGATTTGGAGGTCCAGAACCATGGTACTAACTTCTGATGAAGGCATTATGGCAGATGGCATCACAATGAAGGGAGCATGTGTAGAAGAGATCTTGTGCTGAAGCAGGAAGAAGAAAGATCCAGAGGCCAGGGAGGTTTTTATATAACAATCCACCCTCTTGCAAGGAGTGACCCTACATAAAGTCAATGTCAGTCCCTCTGAGAACAGTGATACAATGACACAGTCACGTGGTGCCAACCATCTCTTAAGGGTTCCATTACCTCCCATTATCACCACGCTGATAAGCAAGCTGCCCATAAATGAACTTGTGGAGTACACACCACATCTGAATAACTGTACTATGGAGAGAAAGAAACCTTGGGGCCAGGCTGATGAGGGAGGAAGCCATATTGTATGTGATCTACTCAATGGATTTGCAGCCGCTTCATTTTGGGGCAATTTGTTACATAACAATACATAGCCATCAAAGGACAAGGACCCGTATGTGGCTTCTGCTTATTTAGTTATTTAGAGGCACAATAATGTTCACCAGCTCTCAGCTGTGAACCCGATGGAATTAATTCTCCCACCCTTTCTACTTCTGGGCTGTGAAAAGTTACCCTTTGTGGTTTCATTCACCCTCATCTGAAACTGCATTTCTCTCAAGCCTGGGAAACCAGACTATAATCAAACATCCCCAACAAGAAGCATGAGCATTAGGATGCATGAGGAAGAACAAATATTGCCACATTTGATGAGTGGTTATTAAAGAAACACGGCTTGAGCAGTCACATGCTGTTCATGCTTTTTTAGAGTTCCTTCTAGAGGTACATTCTATAGGCTGTTCTTCGTAGCAAGCGCTGCAGTTTCACTTCTTGTTCAGAGCTTTCTTTTAGCTGACTTTAGTCGGAACTTCCAGGTGGAATGTCTGAGTGTTTCTGAGTTAACCTGAAAGCAGGTTAACCTTGATAGTGTGTATAACATGCTCTTAAACCTGATTTTGGAAATAAACAGGCACACTAAGTTCTTCTGTTCCATGTACCCCACCTCTTGGCAACCCTCACTCCAAAACAAAACAAAACCTACAAAACAAACAAAAATCCCTTAATTCAGTGAGCCAAGTTCCAATGTTTTTATCTGTGTTTGGGTCAGGATGCAGTTTTGGTTCATGAGGCAAGATAGGAGGGTTTGAAAAGTTCTCCCATTTTTAAGTAGATGCCTTCTGATGCTTGGTTCTTATGTAAGGGCATGAATCTATAGATCTGCCATCATCGTGGCCCCCAGGACCACTTTTAGCCCGAGAAGAAAAGTCAACATGAAAAGCAGAGTGGATACAGGAAAAAAAAAAAACATCCTTAACTATATTATTGAGTATTGACTTAACCCACCTAGGATGTGACCTAGCTCTAAGCTTCTTGGTATATAAAAAGTAAGTTTTTTTCTCCTTGTTTATGCCACTCTTAGTTGTAGTTTTCTTTGCTATAGCTGAACCTGATACAGGAATTGAGAATAACATCTTACAGATGACTGCTTGCTCACTAGAGGACCACAAGCCACCTTTGTTTGGCATTGGGGAGGAAAAGTAGCATGTGCTGTTAGAAAGTACAGCTACAAGACCGTGTGCCAGGGTGTGAGCTGTCCCTGAGAAGGTTTAACACTAATTGCAGAGGTGGAGAAAAATTTCCAAGATCCTTTGAGCTTATCTCAAGTTAAGAGAGTCACGAGCAAAACAATCACTGTTATGCATCATTTCGTCAAGGCCTCATTAGCTTGTAAGGAAACATAGTGTGTGTGAAAGGCCTGAGAACTTTCAGAAGGTTGCCAAAGCACATGTGGAGAGCCTTGGCAAATATGCAATAAGATGAGGAAGGTAAGTCCCCATCATTGCAGAATCTAGATGTGTCAGCTCAATACAAATATATCATTACCATAACTTATCCAGCAAAGAGTAAAAAAAAAATCTCTGCAAAACATCTTTGCAGGGCGGAGAGAGCTGCCCTACTCCGGCTGACTTGTCTCAGCACTTGTCACAGGCCACAGGCTTCTTGGACATGCATCAGTAACCTGGCTTATGTCTCAGATCCTTCGACAACTTGAAGAGTGACAAAGAAAACCAAAAGAAAAGAAAACAACAACAGCAAAAAAACATCCACACGTTAGGAATGAGTGAACTTTTGATTTGCCACAAGATAACTGTGTTACAAGTATGTTCTGAACTGAGTCATTTATCTCTTGAAATGAGAAAACATGCATTTTAGAATCTGATGTATAACAACTTCTTAATATACAGAAAAGACTAGAATGGAAGATTAGCCCCTTATCACTCACAGAAGAGCAATTGTATGTGCTAGGGACACCTGGGTAATTTCTTTTAGAAAGACAAAGGTAGCCCCTGACACCCAGGAGCTGGCCTGGCACTTGTCACCAGTTTTTGTGTTCTGTTGAACGTGGACTGTTCTGTATGTTGCCATCAGACAAGGCCAGTTCATGACTGTGGTGCATCATCAGGACAGAACCACATCTGAACATAAAATATGAACATTATCTAAGCCACACAATATCAAGCAACCCTTCTCATGGCTACTCAGACCCAGTCTGTTTCTTCACCAGCCCAAGCTGCAGCACTGCCCTGCATGTCAGTTGTAGGGACTTGGTGTTCGTACCCTAGCACTGCCTTTACAAACTATCTCAAAAGATGTTAAAACAATATAAATTTATTTCTGCACAGTTCTATTAGCCAGAAATCTAAAATGAAAGTGTCAGCCAGACTGGATCTTTCTGAAAGATTGGAAAAGACCTGCCCATGTCTCTCTTCCTGGTTCCAGTGTCTTGGCTGGTAGAGCAGCACACCAATGTTTGCCTCTATCTTATGCTGAATCTCCTCATGCTCCCTGTCTTCTCATATAAAGTCTCTTGCCAATGGATTTAGACTCCACCCGACACATTCAGGATGAACTCATCTTCCAAACCTTCCTTTACCTCTATCTACAGAGATGCTATCTCCATCTCAAAATAAGATCACATTCATAGGTTCTGGGTGGCAAGACTTGTGCATATCTATTCAACCCACTAAAGATAATTAGCTACAGAGTTTTCCAAGTTCTCTGACAACATGCAATCCAGAACAAATTATATCGCTAAAGTCTCTTCAAAACACTGAAAACAAACTCAAATCCTGTACACCTTTTTGGATGACCTGAGGTGGACTTTATAAAGTACATTATACTTCTGTACTGAATAATATATCTGATTTATGGTGCTATGTGTGTATTCTTTGGTCCTTGGCTGGGGACACTGGCCCTCCTTCACAATTCATATTCATGAACATCTTAATGTGTTCAGTACCAGAGCAATGGCCATGTACAAGAATTCACTGAGTCTTGGTAGCAGTCCTCTGAGCAAGTACAATTGCCCCATATTCTACAGGTAAGAAAATTGAGCCTTAGAAATGTTAGTGCTTGCTTTAGTTGAGGTTCTTCAGAAAAACAAAACCAACTGTGTGCATACATATATGTGTGCATGCATGTTCATATATATATTTGTGTGTGTGTGTGTGTGTGTGTGTGTGTATGTGAGAGAAAGAGAGACAGAGAGACAGGGTGAGGAGAGATGGATGGGAGTTGGTTCATGTGATTATGGAGTTTGGCAAGGCCTGAGATATTTGGGCTGAGCTGGAAAGCTGGAGAGCTTAGTGGCCTCAGTTCCAATGTGAGTATAAAAGCTTGAGAGCTAGGAAAGGCCAGCAGTGTTGAGTCTTTGAGAGAACACATGTTTCAGCTAAAGACTCAAGACCAGAAGAGAGTCAGTGTTCCAGATAGAATACAGTCGAACAGAGGCAAAAATTCTTCCTTAACTGCTTTAAATAATTCTAGTCAGTCCTTCAAATGATTTGACTAGGCCTCACCACATTAGGGGAACAACTGTCTTCCCTCTTTTGACTACTTCATCTTTACCCTAAACCACTCTCAAACAGCTAAAACAATGACCAATCGAGTACCTGTGCTATGATATAAAATGGGAAGCATGCATCCATAGTCTAGGTGAGCTGAACATCAAAAAATTAACCATCTCAACGTTTGCCCCAAGATCCCATAGCTAGTGATGGGCAAAGCCCAAATTCCAACATTGTCCCACATGACACTCATGCCTCTTCTCTTAAGTACCCCATGACCATGCTCTCAGCCTAACTTTCGTTTTCCATATGGGCCTCAGACAAAATGGTTTCTGTATGATTCTCACTGATTTAGCTTCAGAACAACACAGTTTGGGACTGAATTACACACTGTCGTGGTTTTGCTGCTGTATCACGTGTAGCTTCTTTGTGCTTCTCATTATATTGTAAGGAATTTGGGAAACAAGGACTATGTCTTACCTGGAATAATAGCTAATTGTAGATCACGAGTTGTATTTATTCACTTTAACAATACCATGAATCAGTTGCTTATATCCAGAAGACTGCAGACTAGATTCTCATCAGTTTACACAAGTGTAATCAGGATTCGAACTCAGGCAATCTGGCTTCATAGCCTGAGTTATTAACATCACTATGATGTGTTCATGTATCCTTTCCAGCAGTTGGCCTTCCTTTTCATAGGGACCCCTTTCAGAGGTGACTTGTAGGCGAACGAGCTCTCTGAGAAGTTTTTATCAAGAATCAAGAGCTCCTTGGGAAGTCAAATGGTTTTGAGCTTGGCTGACTGGGTATGTGCTGAGGGGGTGGAGTCCCTTCTTCAGGTGGCACTAGCCTTTATAGTCTGATCTATGCTGTGAGCCTCTTCTGCTTAGGTTCTTAAGTTTTTCCCCATCTCAGCTGTAGGTGAGGTGCTTCCTTGGGAATCTCTGTGGAGAGTCCTGGGGCCCTCCCTTCTCATACATACCCAGGCTGTCCTTACCTGCCTGATTCCTAGTGCAAACCCTGGGCCTTGAGAGTGCAATGCCACTTCACTAAATACTGGCTGCCTGCTGTTAATCTGAGACACTGCCCCACAAGTACAGTACAAACTGGTTATTTGCATAAGGGCCACCAGCAGACTTATCCTAGGCCTGGGCACAGTGCCTGGATGTAGGTCATTAGGTTGGTGGGGTTCCTCAGACATATGGTGATGCTGTGTGCCCAGGGACTCAGGACTACAGCAACCTGTTCCCCGGCTCCCAGTATGCTTTCCTCCATCTCTCTTAAATCAGCAGGCAATATTTAAATGTCCCTAAGGCAAGTTACTTGTCCTAGAGAGCTATCTAGCCAGTCAACAGAGATTGGGAAAATGGTTTCTAATGGGAGTTGACTCAGCTTGGTGTCCCAAAAGTATGCTGACGTTCTTCCATAGCATTAGGCCACCATCTTTTTCAAAGGCTGCACTGTGAGCTCTTGCAAGACTGACGCAGACTTTGGAGTTCTCAGTACATGGTGGTGCAGTGCCTGGTGGGTAGGAATCACTCAGGAATTGTTTTTCCACCAAGGAAACTGCCAGGACTTCCTCTTAATTATATTGTTCTGTCATATAGGACAGATCCCTGATAAGGCCAGAGAAGGCTTGCTGGTTTTTTCCTGCTCTGGAAAGGAAAGCTAATTGTAAAGGAGGTGGGGGTTGGAGAAGAGGGGCAGTTTCCTAGAGCCCCCAGGCAGGTGGGGCTGGAATTGGTGCTCTACCTTAAACCACAGCACTTGGTTTTGTACCAAGGCCCTGCTGCTACTAGGATGCCAACTGAGGGACTCCAAGAACTCCCCAGGTCTCTCCCACAATGAATCTAGGTAATCCTGCTACAAAACATAACACAGAATGCCCTCTTCAGACCTAAGAGTTTTCAGTACCTGGTGCAGTGCAACACTCAGGAAACATTTTTCTTGTGGGATCGTCATGGGGAAAAGAAATCTGTAACTCTTTGATCTTGGTTGCCAACAAATAGTTTATCTTAATATCTTTGAAATCTCTAGAGAAACAAAAAGAGAGACCCAAACTTTGAAATCTTGTCTTATATGATGTTATTATTCACCAACAGGACAAATGTTATCCTCTGAGGTAAATTCCTTTGTTCTGGGAAGATACTACAATTGATATTTGGTTCTTAAAGGAAAAAAACAAACATTCCCAAAGGCAGAAATTCAAATCCTGCCTTCCCAGGGGGTTCTGGTATCATGTATGATCACAAAACAGCTTTTTTCCTCATGACGGCATTGCAAATGTTTTCAATAGGAAAACGTTTCATCATTAAGAAAGGTTTAGTCTGCAAAGTATAGACGACTGTGATTGTTGCAATGGGAGAGGAAACTGGGTGCTCATGGAGGTGGAGTGGGGGGATTGGAGACCTATCCTCCCCTAGGCTGGTGGAGGGAGTACCAGGTGGGACAGCTCAAGGCCATCTGGATGGGCTTTTTTGGAGCCCGACTCTGTAATATTCTAGACTTATGAACCCAGACTTTGAAAATGGATTCATGTCTGCTTTATTGCAGTGTTGTCTAAGATGAGACTGGCCTCTAAATGGTGAAGACATCCAGCTATTAATAGTGCTGGAGCATGCCCCATGAGAAGAGAAAGTAAGGGGGGATTTGAAGACTATAGAGATAGGACTTGTAGACAAGGATGAAAGAGGAGTTGCTGACTACAGGCCATTTTCTCTTCCTTTCTAGTGGAGGGAACGCAGGGCCTAGAACTGGTAAGATGGACTATGAACTGAGTTTGGGTGGGGGCCCGGTGGTAGTTGCACATAGAGAGGTTTGGCTCATGAACTTCACAATTACTCATTTCCAGAACCAGTTTTAACCTTCAGAGTCACAATTCTGTTTATTATTCCCAAATCTTTGTTAAATCCTGTCACTTACAAAAGTTTTGGCTTATCTATGCTGTTGGAAGAACTATAGACTCAGCTGATCACAACACAGTTTATATGATGGTAAGGAGAAGGGGTGTTGGTAACAAAGCAAACAGAGTCCTAGTAGGGGCAGCAGGAAAACAGAAGGTAAATGGCCACTGTAATGCCACATTCTCTACTATCACTGAGAGTCCTACATTTCAGTGGCTACCATTGTGACTGGAGCTGGGGGCTCTTCTAGGTTTAAGTGCTATGTTTTCTCTAAGCCTAATGTGAAAGGAAATTGTTGTCAGACTGTTGCTTGTGAGGAACCTGATTTTAAGCTGGTGAATGCATGCTTCTCCTACTATAGGAAAGTTGTGTTGAGCAAAGTGACAAAGAACTCCCACCCACTTCAGTATCATGTGTCCCATATTAGCCCCAAAGGCTCACAGAGTGAAAATAACTCCAGTCTTATATGTGGTACATCAGATAGAGACAAGCTGTCACTAACCTGAGCTAAAATCGTCTCCAGTCTCTCACTTTTAGATACTTAATCTCTAAGTAATTTTCCTTAAGCAATGATTTATATCATCCCTGTAGTGATTCTGTCTCAGCATCTTGTTTTGTAGTGTTATTGCTATCATCTTGGCATGGGGAAAGGCAGCAAAGGAGTTGCTGAAACCAAAGGACCTTGTGTTAGGATCATTCCCAGTGTGCAAGGCAGTATCTTAATCAAATGAATTATCCAACAATACTTATTAGGGATCTCATAAGTTAAATAAACCACTGTGTAGGCCATTTCCTCTGAAAGAACTTTCTATGATGAAAACACATGGAAAGAATTTATGAAAAGTAGTCCTATAGAAGCATCACTTGAAACCTTCAGATTGAAGAGGAAGATGAACATATCCATAATGCTACAGGAAAGAAGAAACCATGTTAGAAAAGTAGATGAATGGATGAGGAATAGGAAGAGAGTAAACACTACAAAAATCAACAAAATGACAGGAATTAATACATACACTTCAACAATAACTTTGAATATTAAAATACTACATTTCCCAATCCAAACACACAGACTAATTGATTAAATACCAATAAATAAGTGAAGCTCTTACTTCTCATCAAAGAAACATTTCTTTGCAACAGATGGAGATCATAGCAGAAAACCACAACTGATTAACATGCAGAGAACAACTAACTGATCATGTGGTGACCAGCTCCAGTGGTTACATCTACACCACAACTCAGACAGAACAGAGGGCAGGAAGATTCTTAGAAGTCTGCTAAGAGATTATACCCCCTAGAAATGACAGGGGTGTTTTACCCATGATATATCAATAATATGGCTGCCTAAACAACATTTGAACAAGGACATGCTAACATGGAAGGGGGAAATCTCATAGGACCCCAACTCTAGACAGAGAACTACAGCTGACTAATGAAGTGGGAAAAATAGTCTTCCCCAAGGATGAGCCACCTAGTTGGTTACCAATTGGCCAGCTCTGAAATCATACACATAGAAGTAAAAATTAAATGGATTGAGAAAATTCTCTCCCCCCCTCCGTGTGTGTTTGTGTGTGTAACAATCACAACAAAAGGGGGGAAAGACCATGAATTTGAGGGAGAACAGGGATGGGGGGCATATGAGAAAAGGGAAGGGGAAAATGATATAAACATTTTAATTTCACAAAAATGCAAAAGAGTCCATTTATTTGTTGTCTCCAAGAAACACACTTTACCATCAATGATAAATGTAACCTTAAGGTAAAAGGATGTAAAACCATATTTAAGAAAATGGAACTAGAGAACAAGCAGGGGTCGACTGTTAAATTTTACAAGAAAAATAGACTTCAAATCAAAACCACTCAGAAGAGAAAAAGACAGAACAACAACAAAAGAGAAAATTATAGACCAATATCACTGACAGAGCAAAGATTCTTAATAAAATATTTGTTAACTGTTGACTTCAGTCTGGAAATTCAGGGTTGCCTCAACATACATGCAAGTCACTACATATAATATTATAAATAAATGGACTTGATAGAAACCAGGATTATCTTCACATATATAGTAAAAACTTTTTATAAAATTTAACATCCCTTCATTATAAAAGCCTGAAGAAACAGGAAATAGAAGGAACATATGAATAGAAAGAACATACCCCAACATCATAAAGGTTATATACAGGAAATCTAAAGACAGCATCATGATAAATGGGGAATGCTGAAATCATTTCCTCTAAAATCAGGAATAAGACAAAGGTGTCCATTTCCTCTACTCTTATTTAATAAGACAAGACTAAGACTAGGAAATAAAGAACACAAGAGGAAAGGAAGAAGTCAAAGTATCCTTGTTTTCAGATGATAATGACATTATATACAAGACCCTAAAGACTCCCCCGGACAATGCTTAGGTCTGGTGAACACTTTCAGCAAAGACACAAAACATATGTAAAATTAGTAACCTCTCTATATGCCAATGACATGCATGGTGAGAAAGAAATCAGAAAAATGAGTCCATTCACAATTACCTCCACAACCAAACAAGAACAATAACAGCCCCTCCACCCAAATAAATTAAATGAAGATACCAGAAGACAATGCTTTCAATACTCATGGAATGGAAGAATTAATACTGTGAAAATACAACTACATTAAAACTCCAAATTCATTCTTCACAGAAGCAGAACAAAATAATCTTAAAACTCATATGGAAGTACAAACCCTG
This sequence comes from Lophiomys imhausi, assembly GCA_907164525.1. Classification (NCBI taxonomy): domain Eukaryota; kingdom Metazoa; phylum Chordata; class Mammalia; order Rodentia; family Muridae; genus Lophiomys; species Lophiomys imhausi. The sequence goes on along the minus strand of CAJQZJ010001694.1, from coordinate 44,954 downwards.
GATATTCAGTGCATTCCTGAGTTAAGAGAACAATGGTAGAGGTGCCACCATTCCTGAGTTTGAGTTGTTCTATACAGCCATAGTGAGAAAAACACCATGGTACTGGTACATACCATGGGTCAATGAAACAATATAAGGGACATAGACATAAAGCCACATAGTTACAACCATCTGATTTTGTACAGAGATGCTAAAAAACACAAATGAACAAACAAAAACACATACACACACAATAACAACAACAACAGTAAAACTTTGGAGACAAATGAGTATCTTCAAAAAATGGTACTGGCAAGATTGGACATCTACATGTAGAAGTATGAAGCTAGACACATATCATTCACTTTCTGTGAAAATCAACTGCAAACAGATCAAAGATCTTAATGCAAGACCTGAAACTCTGAAACTGAGAGATTAAAAGTAGTGAAAACACTTCATTAGATCAGCATAGATAAGGACTGGGATTAGCCCCTTAGACACTGAGGAAATACAAAAATACTGACTTCAACTGATAAGTGAAATTAAAAAGGCTTCTTTCTGTACCTCCAAGGGAATAATTAATTGAGTGAAGAGGCAGAGGGACAGCCTATAAGGTGGGAGAAAATATTTATAAGTTATATGTCTGGAAGATTAATACCCAAGATATACAAAGAACTATAAAAAGAACTAAGAAATCAAATAACCCACTCTGTAAATGAGTTAATGAAATGAGCAAAAGATCCAAAAACATGAACCAGTGAGCACAGCAAAATGCCCATCAGAGAAATGCAAATCAAAATGAGGTTGAGAGTCTATCTTACCCCAGTCGGAATGGCAATTTTTGAAAAAAATTACTTATTTGTTTATTTTTACCTTCCAATTGCAAACACCCTCTCTCCCCTCCTCCCAGTCCCACCCTCCCATGCACTTCCCCTCCCTCATCTGGTACCAACCCACTCTGGCACATCAAATTACAACAGGACTAAGTGCCTCTTCTTCCACTGAGGCAAGACAATGCAGCTTTGTTAGGAAAATGGGGTCCAGAGGGAAGCAACAGGGACCAAATCTGATGGTCCCCACTCCAGTTGTTGGAGGATTCACTTGAGGACCAAGAGGCCCATCAGCCTCATATGTCTACTGGGCCTATGGTCCATGCATGTTCTTTGGTTGGGGGTTCAGTCTCTATGAGCTCCTCTCTGTCCTAGTTAATTGACTATGTAGCTCTTCTGTGGTGACCTTGACTCCTCCTGCTCCCTCAAACCTTCCCCTATCTCTTCCACAAGACTCCCTTATTTTAGTCTAATGTTTGGCTGTGGCTCTCTGCATCTTTCATTATTAGCTGGATAAAGCCTCTCAGATGGCAGTTATGATAGGTTCCTGTCCAATTCCTTCTCTCCATCCACTTCCATTGTATATTTTACTTCTCCTACTTAGAGGGATTCAACCATCTTCCCTTGAGTCCTCCTTGCTACTTAGTTTCTTCAGGTCTGTGGATTGTAGCATAGTTATCTTGTACTTAATGGCTAATAGCCACTTATGAGTGAGTACAAACCATGTGTGTCTTTCTGGGTCTATGTTATCTCACTCAGGATGATCTTTTCTGGTTCCATCCATTTGGTTGCAAATTTCAAGATGTCCTTGTTTCTAATAGCTGAGTAGTATTCCATTGTGTAAATGTATCACAATTTCTTTTGTTTTGTTTTGTTTATTTATTACTTCAAGTTACATCTCCATCACAGTGCCCTCTTTCCACCCCTCCTGGTTGCACGCTTCCATCCTCCCCTCCCTCTCCCACCCATCCTACTCCTCCGATGTGGAGTGTCCCTATATATCAGCTCCTCTTAGTTCAACATTCATATGAGGGCTAAGAGCTTCCTCTTGCACTACAGGCCTACATGGTAGCACCCCTATGACTCATGGTCCCATTAATAGGTAACAAAGTCTATGTTCCTGATCCTTTTGGTGTGTTGTAGGATAGTTACCCTGAACTATATGGCTAAAATCCAATTATAAGTGAGTAGATGCCATATGCATCTTTCTGAATCTGAGTTAGCTCACTCAGGATGAGATTTTCTAGTTCCATCCATTTGGCTGTGAATTGCATAATTTTCTTGTTTCTGATAGCTGAGTAGTATTCCATTGTGTAAATGAACCACAATTTTTTTTATCCATTAGTTGGTTGAGGGACATCTGGGTTGTTTCCAGTTTCTAGTTATTACAAGTAAGGCTGCTATGAACATAGATGAGGATATGTCCTTGTGGTTTGGTGAGGAAGCCTTTGGGTGGATACCCAGAAGTGGTATAGCTGGGTTTTGAGGTAGGGCCATTCCAAGTTTTCTAAGATATTGCCAGACTGATTTCCATAGTGGTTGTACAAGTTTGCACTCCCACCAGCAATGGAGTAACGTTCCCCTTTCTTCACAACCTCAGTAGCATGTGCTGTCATTTGAGTTTTTGATCTTAGCCATTCTGACAGGTGTGAGATGGAATCTCAGAGTTGTCTTGAGTTGCATTTCTCTGATGATTAAGGATGTTGAGCATTTCTTCAAATGTCTCACTGCCATTAGAGATTCCTCCTTTGTGAATTCTTGGTTTAGCTCTGTTTCCCATTTTTTGATTGGATTATATGGTTTCTTGGTGTTTACTTTCTTGAGTTCTTTATAAATTATGGATATTAGCCCTCTGTGGAAGTGTGGTTGGTACAGATATTTTCCCATCTGTAGATTGCTGTTTTTTTTCTAATGAAAGTGTCCTTTGTCTTACAGAAGCTTCTCAGTTTCATGAGGTCCCATTTATTGATTGTCCATTCCTCGATTGTGGGACATCTAGGTTGTTTCCAGTTTCTGGCTATTATGAACAAAACTGCTATGAACATAATTGAAAAAAATGTCCTTGTGGTTTGGTGAAACATATTTTGGATACATGCCCAGAAGTGGTATAGGTAGGTCTTGAGGTAGAGCTACTTCCAATTTTCTGAGAAAGCACCAGATTGATTTCCAAAGTGGTTGTACAAGTTTGCACTCCCACCAGCAATGGAGGATTGTTCCCCTTTCTCCACATCCTTGCATGAATGTGCAGTTACTTGAGTTTTTGATCTTAGCCATTCTAATAGGTGTAAGATGGAATCTCATAGTGGATTTGATTTGCATTTCCCTTATGATTAGGGACATTTAACCTTTCTTTAAGTGTTTCTCAGCCATTAGAGATTTCTCTGTAGTGAATTCTTGGTTTAGCTCTGTACCCCATTTTTTCATTGGATTATTTTGTTTGTTAGTGTTTAATTTCTTGAGTTCTTTATATATTTTGGATATTAGCCCTCTGTCGGATGTGGGGTTAGGGAAGATCTTTTTCTAGTCTGTGAGCTGCTGTTTTGTTCTATTGACAGTGTCCTTGGCCTTTTCAGTTTTATGAGGTCTCATTTATTGATTGTTCACTTTAGTGTCTGGGTTATTGGTGTTCTGTTTAGGAAGTTATCTCCTGTGCCAATTAGTTCAAGGCTTTTCCCCACTTTCTCTTCTATCAGATTTAGTTTGTCTGTTTCTATGTTGAGATCTTTGATCCACTTGGACTTGAATTTTATGTAGGATGATAATATGGGTCTATTTGCATTCTTCTACATGTAGACATCCAGTTAGACCACTGTCATTTGTTGAAGATACTCTTTTTTCCATTGTATGGTTTTGGCATCTTTGTCAAAAATCAAGTTTCCGTAGGAGTTTAGGTTTATTTCTGGGCCTTCAATTCAATTCCATTGATCAATCTTTCTGTTTTTATGCCAATACTATGCAGTTTTTATTACTATTGCTTTGTAGTACAGTTTGAAGGCAGCAATGGTTTTACCTGTAGAGGTTCTTTAGTACAGGACTGTATTTGCTATCCTGGGCTTTTTGTTTTTCCATATGAAATTGAGAATTGTTCTTTCAGAGTCTGCAAAGAATTATATTGGAATTTTGATGGAAATTTCATTGTATCTGTAGATTGTTTTTGGTAAGATGGTCATTTTTACTATGTTAATCCTACCTATCCATGAACATAGGAGATCTTTGCATCTTCTCATGTCTTTTTTGATTTCTTTCTTCAGGGACTTAAAGTTTTTGTCATACAGGTCTTTCACTTGCTTGGTTAGAGTTACACCAAGATACTTTGTATTGTTTGTGGCTATTGTGAATGGTGTTGTTTCTCTAATTTCTTTCTCATCCTCTTTTTAAGAAAAGAAATGACAACAAATGCCCATAAGGATGCAGACAAAAGGGGGCACTAACACATTGCTTGTTAACCTGGTGTAGCCACTATAAAAATCAATATGGAAGTTTCTCAAAAACCTAAGACTAGCTCTGTCATGTGAACAAAAGCTACCACTCTTGGGTATTTATTTGAACAACTCCAAGTTAACATATGTCAGAGATTTTTCATTCTGTTTATCAAAGCATCTGTCACAATACCTAAGTTATGAGACCAACTAGGAAAATGTGGCATATATATATATATATATATATATATATATATATATATATATATACAGTGGAATATTTTTCAGCCATAAAGAAGAGATATGTCATTTGTAGGAAAATGGATGCAGCTGGAGATAATCACACTAGGCAAATTAAGTCAGCCTCAGAAAAACATAAATATCACACATTTCCTTTCATTTATGGTTAGATATTATGTAGATACATAAAATTATATATATACAGATGTCATGAAAATAGAAGGAATATTGCCTAGAATTACAAAGGGGGCTAATGGGTGAGAAAGGGAGGGAGGGAATCACAAATGAATGTGTAATAGTATGTTTAAAAGTATACATATTTGCATAAAAATTAGAAAATGCATGAGGTATTCAATTTAAAAAAGGGAAAAGACTGTTTTCTGTTTCAGAGGAACAACTTATAATTAGGCTGACCCATTGCCTTTAGTCCTCTGATAGGGGAACCATATGGTGATGGAATGGAGTATGTGGCAGAGTAAAACTGTTTATTTCATGCTCAAGAAAAGAAAGGACTGGAGCCCCATAGTCTCATTAAAAGGCATGTCAGCAATGACCTAAATACCTCTCATTAGGTTCTACCACTACCTCCCAATAGTACCTCTTTGGGGACCAGTCATTTTTTTTTTATACATGGGCCTCTGAAGAGCACTTACACTAACTATAGCAGATCTGGAGCAGAAGACACAGGTTTGAGAGTTGGAACTGCATATGACATTGGGTCAAACTAGGGAACATACAGAGCCATGTGACCTTGAAAGTTGGGATGATAGGGATTCCTGAGTAATAGTGGTGACTCTAGTGGGGCCTGACAAGATTGTTGGTGGTGGTCTGCAAAGGTCATGGTGATGAGGCTGTTCAGTGATTGTGGAGGAGGGGAAAGCTGGGTCAACACAGTCCTACAGCACCCTCTGGTTCTAGAGCAGTGGTTCTCAACTGGTCAGTCATGACTCCTTTGGGGGTTGAATGATCCTTTCACAGGGGTCACACTTCAGATATCCTGTATAACAGATATTTACATTATGATTCATATCAGTAGCAAAATCACAGTTGTGAAATAATGAAATATTTTATGGTTGGGGGGGTCACCACAACATGAGGAACTGTATTAAGGGGTCGCAGCATTAGGAAGTTTGAGAACCATGGCCCTAAAGCTACTGCTTCAACATGAGAGCTGCAGGCAAATATGCTATGATGCCCCCTACCTACATATACAACTGTTTTCTAAGAACATTCAGAAGATGCACAGGTCCATGGCTAGTTTAGTACTGGAAAATGTTTCACATTTTCTTTATCCATTCTTCAGTTGAGAGACATCTAGGTTGCTTCTGATTTCTGGCTATTATGAATAAAGCTCCTATGAACAGAGCTGAGCAAATGTCTTTGTGATATGGTGGGGTATCTCTGGGGTACATGACCAAGAGTGTTATAGCTGGGTCTTGAAGAAGAACTATTCCCATTATTCTGAGAAACTGCCAGATTGATTTCCAAAGTGGTTGTACAAGTCATGAACTTCACAGGCAAATGGATGGAACTAGGAAATATCATCCTGACTGAGGTAACCCAGACACAGAAAGACACACATGGTATGTACTCACTCAAAAGTGGATACTAGCCATTTAGTACAGAATAATCATGCTACAATCCACAGACCCAAAGAAGCTAAGTAATGAAGAGGGCCCAAGAGAGGAGGCTTGAAACTCACACAGAAAGGGAAAGAGAAAAGACAGCAGAAGTAGATGAAGATAGGGAGCTGGGTAGGAGAGGGAGAGAGGAGGAGAAGAAGTGAGAGATCAGCTATAGAGAGAGAGGGGGCAGGTGGTGAATGGGTTGGGGGGAAGATGGGAAACTGAGGGGGAAGGGGTCATCTCTGAGACAAGCTGGAGACTGAGGACAAGGCAGGCCCCTGGGAGGAGATTGGGATATCTAGCTGAGACTCCTACTAGCAAGAGATATGGAGACTGAAGAGGCCTCCCACTAGATAGTTAAGACTTCTAGGGGAGGGAGGGGACAATCAACCCACCCATAAAATCTTCAACCCAAAATTTACCCTGTATACAAGATGTGCAGGGATAAAGATATAGCAGACATTGAGGGAATGATCAAATTTTGACAGGCCCAGCCTTAGACCTACCTCAAGGGAGAGAGTCACCCCATCACTATTAATGATACTCTGCCATGCTTACAGACATAAGCATAGCATACCTGTCCTCTGAGAACCTCCATGCAGCAGAGGATTCAGAGGCTGAGACTCACCACCAAACATTAGGTGGAATGCGAGGTGTCTGGTGAAAGAGTGGGAGGAAGGATAGAAAGACCTGGAGGGGAAAAGAACTCCACAAGAAGACCAACAGAGTCAACTAACCTAGTTCTTGGGGGGAGGGGGGCTCACAGAATCTGAACCACTATTCAAAGGGCATACATTAACTGTACCTAGGGCCCCTATACATATGTAACTGATGTGCAGGTTGGTCATCATGTGGACCCCTAGCAAGTGGACCATGGACTATGAGGCCTGACCTGGCAAGAACTATGAGACCTGCTTTTTTGAACACTTCTCCTCAACGGGGCTGTGGTGCCTGGCTTCAGTGGAAAAGGAAGCTTTCGACATGAGGTGACTTGATATGCTGGGGTGGGATGGTACTGGGAGGGGAGGGGGCTCCCCTTTTCTGTGGAGAAAGGGAGAGGGGATGGGAGAAGGGGTGGGAGAGTGGGATCCAGAGGAGTGGAAGGAGGGTGCTCTGATTGTGTTGTAAAATGAAAAAAAAATTAAAAGTAAGATAAACTAAAAGAAGTTGATCCCCATGGGGAGAAAAAGAAAGAAAAGTCATCTGATACCATCAAATACAATTGCTATGAGCCAGTCCTTCCCTCACCTCTACAGAAGTTTCTTGTCCAGTGCTGGATGATTGGCAGGTGAGGTAAGAATTTATTTCAATATATACATTTTTATTATCTGTACTTAATGTTCATTGTTTTTAATAAAATTAATAATCATATATATCATATATTCAAGCAACAAATCATGCCTTAGTTACATTTATGGAGTCTATAGTGTTTTTGAGCTCACTCAAAATACAACTCTAAATATGCCTATGGTTTGACTCTCAGGCACTTGACTTTAAAATACATTTTCAGAAACACAAGTACATAAGAACAAGGGGGCTTGTTGCCTGCAATTTATGCAGAAAAGAGCTACCTTCCTTGTTAAGAAGCTGTAGTGTTCCTTTGAAAAGCATTTTTTCTCTCATAATGCAAACCTCGTGTCTGATTTTGTTTCTAAAGTAAGCAAAGCAGCCATGCCCTTCATGGGAAAGGTCAGTTAGTGCTCATGGACTTCCAAGCTGCTGACTGCTGCCCAGAGACATTAAGTGACAAAGAGACATTCCTCTGTACCACAGACAGTCATGGGTCTGTCTATGGGCTAGCAGTTGTCACTATGATTCATGCAGAACAATTTATGTTGAAGAAACTAAGAATCTAGAGGCCATTGGTTTAATAGTCACAGGAAAAATGGACCATACTCTCATCCCAAAGACTTGATTGTCTCTAAGGTTTAAAAAAATTAAAACATTACTCAATTGATTTCCCAAGCATTCAAGCATCAAGTCCTTCTCTGGCCAAGATGTTTATACTTACTGAAATGTTTTCCAGAGGGGCCTTTGAGACATTTGTACTTGAAACAGTCTGAGTTTTTAGTGACCTACTTCTAAATGGTTCTAAAGAAACAGGTTCCTCAGTGTGTTTTCCTAGTTTATATCTTGAAGTTGTACTCTCTAGTCTATGACTAAATGCTTAGAGATACCAAAATAAATTGCTTAGAAAGCTATTTCCTACTTGGATTTTGAAGAAGCTTAGAGCATAAATTAAAAAATCTAACTGTGTAATATTTGTCTCTACTTGGTTTTTTTGGATTGGATATGTTTTAGCAAGTTCTGGTGCTTTATTACAGATTTTCATAATGCATTTTGGCAATTGTCATTACAGACAATACAACTGCAGTATTATTAGAGATGGTAGCACACAGACTTAGGCAAAGTTTCAAAAATCTGAAAAAGTCTCAAAAGGCATATAATGCCCATAACTAGTTTTGAAAATATATAAGTATACAAGAAAGAAAAGCCTAGAAGGCTATATACCATATCTTTACTAGTGGTTATATAACCAAGTGGTGAGATAATGGCTTCATTTCATTCTAATATCCCCACAATAAAATTGTGCATGTATGTGTATATACATACACACACACACACACACACACACATATATATTCCAGACAAGGTTTCTCTGTGTAGCCCTGACTGTCCTGGAACTCACTGTTTAGACAGGCTGTCATGGATTGGTGTGCGCCACTATTGCCTGGCTGTAAAATTGTAATTTTAAAGTGAAAACAACAAAAACAACTGAAGTACTGTCCACTCTGCATGTGGTCTGTGGCAGGCTGTGCTGCCATGCCCCTGGCTCCTCTCCTTCTCAGAGTTCTTGAATTCAAACAGGCCAAGCCGAGGTTTAGAGAACAGTGGCCTGGGAACTGCACTGCTATGTAGCCGCTTCAGCAGTGAAACAATCCCATGATGCTATATTGTTCCTTCAACAAGGGAAGGATCCTGTGTTGTATAGCACCTGGGAAGCTTTGTTACATTCTTTACACCTGATACAGAGCTTAGACTCACCCCAACAGCTCAAGTTCTGAACCTCAAATTAAACCTCTTCAAGCCTGAAGCTTCAAAATGTATATAAAAAATCTTTAGAGCCAACACTGAAGTGAGTCTGATTCTGTTCATGCATGGTTATACACATCCGTATGTTTGCTACTGATGAAATGCGCATGGAAGCCTAAGACTCCATCTACAAACATTAGGGAATGAATGACTTTGGAAAATGCTTCTGGCTTAGTATTTCTAACAGGACTTTAAAGGGGAGGCTAGCGGTTGGTGATTTTGATTTGTTTTTCTCTCTGTGTAAACTCAGGTTCTTTCAGCAGGTTTTGCTGTCAGGAAAGCTTGATTTTTCTGGTCAAAGCCCATGGCAAAATTCCCGACACCATCTGCAAATTCCACCAGCAGCTGGGGGAGGGGGGCAGGGTGTCTTTAATAACTGTTATGTCAGATTGCACTGTGCCTTTAAAGTTTTTCTCACCTTCTAGATCATTTCATTTTGCTAGGCACGAAACCGTACTTTGTCCTGATAAAGGTGAAATAACTCAAGTGTGCTATTCCATTTTTCCTAGGAGGAAGTCATGCTATGAAATTCAATTGACTTGATTGTCTCACAAGCTCAGATTTTTATGAGTTCAAGAAAAAAATATGACTTAGTTGCTAGAGAGATGGTTAAGTGTGCTTGCTGCTCTTGCAGAGAACCTGGGTTTAGTTCCCAGCATCTACTTTGGGTAGATCACAACTTCTGTAATTCCAGTTATATGACATTAGGCTCCCTCTTCTGGCCACTGCAGTCTCTGACACATACATAGTACACATACATACACTGAGATACGTACACAGAGATAAATAAATACAATATATGATTTAGTAATTGAGATAATTATGACTTTATAAACCAAAGAAAGCTTTTTCTCATTAATGTGGCAGCAGAGGCCTCCTGCAGCATCTCCAGCTTCTCCATTCTGGTCAGAAGCAGGTACAACATTTTTCTAACTTGCTCAGGTTTCTGGAGGAAAATTTTTTTTCCTGCTGGATGCTGGGACACCCCCCCCCCCAATCCCTCTTCATTTTTGCCTACCATTTCTCATTTCTTTCTGAACTCCTCTCTTCCTTGTAACTTAGGGTAGCTGATTTGTCCTATGGATTATATAATAATTATATCTCATTTAAAATGCTTGGGGCCCAGAGTATTTCAGATTTGGTAGCTCTGTATATCTTGGAACACTTCCATGCATATAACATTGCATCTTGGTGTTTTTGTTACCTTTGCCACTGCTGTAACAAAATACCCAATAAGGTTGTTTTTTTTTTTTATTTTTTCCTGGCTCATAGTGAGGGAGGTAAAATTCTACTGTGACACAAAAGGCATGGTGACTGGAGTGCAAGGCGAGTCACACTGCTTTAGCACTCGGGAAGCAGAGTCGTGAACACTGGTTCTCAAATTGCATTCTCCTTTTATCGTTTTGTTCAGTCTGGGAACATAAGCCTAGGATGGTGCAACCCAGATACAGGGTGGGTCTTCCTCCTCAGTTAAATCTCTCGGGAGATGCCTTTCAGAGACATGCCTAGAAGTGTCTTTCCTAGAGGATGCCAAATGCAGTTAAGCTAACAATGAAGATTAACCATTATATCTGATCATTGGATCCAGGTCTAAACACAAAATTCACTTCTGTTTCATATACACTTTATGCATTAAGCTGAATGTAATTTTAATTGTGTGTATGTAAGCCTGTTTACATGTGTGTAGGTGTGTGTGTGTATGTGTGTAAGCCTGTTTTCATGTGTGTAGGTATGTGTATGTGTGTATAAGCCTGTTTGCATGTGTGTAGGTGTATGTGTGTGCAAGCCTGTTTGCATGTGTGTAAGTACATGTGGGGAGGGCACTGAAGCTGACCTTGGGTGTCTTCTGCCACTCTCCACTTTATTTACTGTCTGTTACTGGGACAATAACTCACTGATTTGGCTAGTTAGCCACCTTGCTCCAGGTATCTCCTGGCTCTGCCTGTTAGTGCTGGGATTATAAGTGGGCTGCACGCCTGTCCAGTTTTTACTGAAATTCTGGAGATCTAAATTCTGGCCTTTACACCTGAGAGGCAAATGCCTTATCCACTAAAGCCATATCCCCATGCCCTGAAGGCAATTTTATAGAGTATTTTTCATATTCTTGTGTTTTATATGCAACTCTTCTCTTGGGGTCAGGTGTCTCACTGTGGCACAACGCTGGGCTCCAAAGGCTCTCAGTTGGGAGCATTATGCTTTTTTTTAATTTTTTTTTTTTTGGTTTTTCGAGACAGGGTTTCTCTGAATATCTCTGGCTGTCCTGGACTCGCTTTGTAGACCAGGCTGGCCTCGAACTCACAAAGATCCGCCTGCCTCTGCCTCCCAAGTGCTGGGATTAAAGGCGTGCGCCACCACCGCCCGGCGGGAGCATTATGTTTTTAGGACTTCTAGATTAGGAACACCCAGCTTCTGTTTTCCTGTTTTCCCAACAACTTCCTTCAGAAATGCTGACAGGCTGCACTGAGGCTCCATCTTCCCACATCAGACAGAAATATTTAGAAACAGTTTTGTTAACTATAGCACATGGAACCACAACATTTTAGTCTCCAGTATCTGTCTTCATTGATTTCCAGTGAAGATGGTGCTATGGAAATGCCCCAGGTTTTGTTATACAGTATCCACAAGGAACTGGCAAGGGTAAGGATAAGTTATTCATTGCAATGGAAACCTCAGAGATTTAGTGCAGAAGGTTTCTCTCATGAAGTGTGACATGTAGTGAATATGGGCACGTGTATGTTTGTATGTAGTGTATGTATTGATACACATGTGTGTATGGGTGCATACCCATGTGTGTGTATTTGCAAAAGCCAGAGGAGCATATCAGGTGTCCTTCTCTCTCCCTCTCTGCCATGTTCCTTTGCAGCCGGGTCTCTTGTCAAACCTAAATCTTATATTGTTCTTCTGGTTAGGCTAGAAGCCAACAAGCCTTATGTGCCCCCCCCCCCCGTCTCTGAATGCCTCAGTATGGGTTATAGATGTGAAGCGCTAGTCCTGACTTGTATGTGGGCACTGGGATCTGAACTCAAGTCCTCATGGTTGTGGAGCAAGCACTGGTAACCAGTGGGTCATCTCTCCAACCTCAAGATCTTTCACTTATAGCTCATGTTTTGTTAATGTATTATACCACCACACTGGTTACAAGATTCCGTTCTTTTGTCCTCATATTTGGTGGCTAGCAGGTATTACTCAGGTAACAATTCTATGTAGTAATGCACATGTGGCTTCTGGCCACCCAAGGCTTCTCACTGGCTTCTGCTCTCCATCTCTAGTCCACAGTTGCTCAGGACAATTTAATGGATGTAATACTGGAGGCTGCTCTAGCTCATGGAGCCCCTTCATACATATAAATCACAACAAATTACCTTAAGCCTAGTAAGCACTGATAACCAGTGCTGACACAGAGGAACACACATCAGTGGCTGCCTTTACCTACTTTCTATTGCTGTGATAAAATACCATGACAAAAAACAGCTTAGGGGGGGAAAGAGTTTGTTTTGCCTTAGTACTTCCGCATTATAGTCCAATAACAAGGGAAGTCAGGGCAGTACTCAACCAGGAACCTAGATACAGGGACTAAAGGAAAGACCATGGGGGAATGATGCTTACTGGCTTTCTCTGCTTACTTTGTATACAACCCAGGACTACCTGCCCAAGGTGGCACTACCCACAGTGGGCCGTGCCCCTCCTGCATGAGTTATTGACTAAGAAAATGCAGCCATCATGGTGATGCATGCCTTCAATCCCAGCACTTGGAAGGCAGAAATAGAGATAGATAAACATAATGAGTTCCAGGTTGCCCCACCATGGCTATACAGTGAGACCGTCTCAACACACACACACACACACACAAACTTCCCCTCCACCCTGTGTGTGTGTTCTTCCTGTATATATCCAAGAAGAAAGAAAATGTCCTACAAACATATCCACAGGCCAATCTGATGGAGGCAAGTCCTCCTTAATTGAGGTTCTTTTTTCTCAGTTGATAAAAGTTTGTGTCAAGGAGACAAAAACTAGCTAGCACAATGGTACAACTGCTGTTCATAGCTGATAGTTATTCTGATTGGTTGAACATCCACCATGCTGGGCTGGTGCCTGGGCATAGTGAATATTAATGACATAATATTACCCTTGCTTATGATTCAATAGATCAGAGTACCACCTGATTGTACTACTGCTTACTATGCATACATACATGTGTGTTTGTTTAAAGAAATAGCAATCAAAACCCCTAAACATGAAAAATAATGTCAATATTTATGCTGCAGTTCCATGGAAGGCTTGCTCAGCAATCACTTGCACTTCTTTTCCTCATCTCATTTCCATTATCTTGAGGACTTTAACAAAATTTGTTATTATTTTTTAAGAATTTCTTATATGAGTACTGTGTTTAGATCGTTTCTACTCCACCCTCTCCCTACATCTTCTTTTCCCTGTGCATTTCCAATCTCCACACACTCTCAACCTTATGGTTTCATCTTCCTAATTATTATTAGGACAACTGGAGGTTGCATGACGTATTAGAGGTTCATCTCTGGAGAAGCCTGGATACTCCCTCTCTCAATAGCCATTAGTTACCCATAGCTCTTCATCCAGGGATGGGGCTAGAGGCTATGAGATTTCCCACATCCAGGCTGGGTGTCAACTGGTATTGCGCAGGTCATGTTTAGGCAACCCTATTGCTAACTTTTCATGGGTATACTTCCCTGTCATATGTTGAAGTCATTATCTCTTGTAGCAGACAACCTGATGCTCTGGTTCATAAAATCTAGAAGACACTACCATATGGTAGATATCCTGAACTACCGTGAGGATTCCTAACTCATGGTAATGCAGACTCTTCTTTCTTTTGTGTCTCCAATCTGTCCCTATTTTATGAGGTAGTGTTTCTAGGACACATTCTTTCTCTGGCTTGCCCTCTTTGCACACTTTATACCATCCTACCCTGACACCCAGGGTTCTGTGGAAAATGGCTTTGTCCTACTTTAATCACTTTCAACAGTATCTGGATATCTGATGAGTATATTCATTAGTTCTGGAAAAAAAATTGGAGGCTAATTAAGTTATTTTACCTGCATTTATATTATTATTAATTGGTTTGGCAGCCATTAATCTTTAATCAGCCATTACAAATGAGCACACAGACACCACATGGATTTTCACAAGGCTAGGCCTGGATGGAGCAATCTTGGCCCATCTAAGCTAGCTCATAATTCTATTGCCCAAATATGATCCCATATATACATACGTCCCCTTGGACTGCCATTTTCCGTGCCATGCCGATGTTCCTGGCCATGTGGAATGAGGTTCTTTTCCCTAACCCATGGCGTGTGTCTTCCTTCCTGCTGCACGTGGCTGGAATGTCTGAATCCTCTGTCTAAAGTGCAGGCTTCTTGTTCCAATCTCAGGAAGTCCCACCTTTCTTTGTCTTTGCCTAATCTCAGGCCTCAGCATTTTATTTAACCAATCAGAGTCAATATAAGTAATAGACAGCAAACAGGACCAATTAACATTTAGAATGCTTAACATTACACCAACAAGTTCCTTTTTTTTTTCTTCCTTTTTTTTTTTTGAGACAAGGACTTACTGTATAGCCATGGTTGGCCTGGAACTTGTGATGTAGACAAGGCTAGCCTGGAACTCAGAGAGATCTGCCTGCCTCTGCCTTTCCACCATGAGTGACATATTATTTGCTATTCCATCTAAGATTGTGACAGCTCTTCCAGCAACAGTATTGAAACTGCCACAAGACAATTGTAAGGAGATACTGTTTTTATGAAATTCAATTTTTGTTTGCTGCAAGTAGAGGCTGTACCATATTTTGCTTCATTCACAATTTGCACTGAAAATAAGAATATATTCCTCTCAAGATATTTGAAAATTGTGCTGCAAACAGACACTGAGCAGCGAGTTTACTGTACTGTAGCAAGCAGTTTTTAGATGAAGGGTGTTTCAATCTCACTTATTGCTAGTAAGGTATTCCACAGCGTGCCAACTTCATCTCAGATATGTGTGAACAGCAGACTTCCCTGCTGCAGACATGCATGCACTACAGATGGTAAATAGTTTTTCCCTTTAAAAAGGTGGGTTTAGGGATCCAAGATGGCAGTGGCCGGTGAGGACATATTTTGATTTTGGGGTCAAAAGTCACAAGGCAGCAAGTGTTGCAGGATGCTGTACAAAGGGCACGACCCCTTCTAAATCTCACTCAGCCACACAGGGACCACGGAAGATCCCTGGGCAGGATGCCCTTTCCCACTCTCGGACCCGGGAATCGGGATAACCCATCCCCCGACAGGAGAGACCCCCGGTAAGTTCCAACCTAATACCCAGCCGGCAGATTCAGAACCCACACAGAGATAATCCCCACCCTGCTGGGCACTCCCAGGTCTCACACAGATGATCCAATTATCTGGCAAAAGGTTGCGACCCTTGGAAGTGAGTGGAGCTCCGCTGCAAAGTGCCTTCAGACCACAGATCGCAGTCTGTGATGTCACTGGCCAGTTTCCAAGCCACGGGAGCGGCAAGGCTACTGGAGCTGAACTGCAGATTTACCCGCTACAGGAACCCACCCCGGGCAAACTGTGAGATATGTGAAACTGTCATATATCAGAATTTTGTACAAGTATGGGCCCTTCTGGCGGTGAACCAGAGCTTATTTGTACACAGCTCCACCACCTGGATTAGTTAGGTCTCCACCTGGGAGGCGGAGCTGAATGACTCACCTTATAGGGGTGGAGTAAGGCAACGCTACTCCTACACCAAAGCGCCCCCTTTGGACCCAAGTCCAGAAGACAGCAAAAGAAATTCCACATGGCCAGAGGCCCCAGACAAAAAAAAAACAAAAAAAAAAAAAACAGAGCGAAATGTCTCCAACAAAAGAAAGCAACGCTATTCCGTCCAGCCCGAACCACCTCACCACAACTGAAACACATGAAAATGATGACAATTCTATATTATGGAAAGTGATAAAGTCCCTTCAAGAAGAACTTAAAACTATGAAGGAATTCAAAGAAGCCACAATTTTACAAGTCAAAACATCGAATAACACCATTAAAGAGCTCCAAACCAAGGTGACCCAGCTTGAACAGGAAAAGGATAAAGCAATGAAAGATCTCCAGGCAAAAACAAGCAAACTGGAGAAGGAAATGTACAAAATGAACAATACCATTCAAAACATGAAAATAGAAATGGAAACAATAAAGAAAACACAGTCAGAGTTAAAAGAGGAAATGGAGAATCAAGAGAAGAGAACAGGAACTACGGATGTGAGTATGAAAAATAGAATGCAAGAGATGGAAGACAGGATCTCAGACATGGAAGATTCGATGGAAGAAATCAGTACAACATCCAAAGAAAATGAGAAAGCTAAAAAATCTCTCATCCACAACATCCAAGAAATCAAGGACTCAATGAAAAGACAAAACCTAAGAATTATAGGCATAGAGGAAAGAGAAGACTCCCGACTCCATGGTCCAGGAAATATCTTCAACAAAATCATAGAAGAAAACTTCCCAAACCTAAAGAAAGAGATGCCAGTAAAAATCCAAGAGGCTTACAGAACACCAAACAGATTAGATCAGAAAAGAAACTCCTCTCGCCACATAATAATAGAAACTCCAAATGTAGAGGACAAAGAGGGGATATTAAAAGCTGCAAGAAAAAAAGGCCAAGTCACATACAATGCCATACCCATCAGAATCACACCTGACTTCTCCTCAGAAACTTTAAGAGCTAGAAGGGCCTGGACAGATATCCTACAAGCCCTGAGAGAACATAGGTGCCCAGCCAGACTACTATACCGAGCAAAACTCTCTATCAACATAGAAGGAGAAAACAAGATATTCCATGACAAAATCAAATTCAAACAATATCTCCTCACAAACCCAGCCCTACAGAAGATCCTAGAAGGAAAATTCCAACCCAGAGAAGATAACTACACCCAAGAAAACAGAGGAAATAGAAACCTCCACAGCAACTAAACAAAAGAGAAACACAAAACAGCCAGCTATACCAAAATAATGGAAAATAACAACCCCTGGTCACTAATATCCATCAACATCAATGGATTCAACTCGTCAATAAAAAGACACAGACTTACAGACTGGATCCGTAAACAAGACCCATGTTTTTGCTGTATACAAGAAACACACCTCACTATTGAAGATAAACACTATCTCAGAGTAAAGGGCTGGGAAAAGGTTTTCCAGGCAAATAGACTCAGGAAACAAGCTGGAGTAGCAACCCTAATATCAAACAAAATAGACTTCCAATTGAAGTTAATAAAAAAAGACAGAGAAGGGCATTACATACTCATTAAAGGAAATATCCACCAAGAGGTCATCTCAATATTGAACATCTATGCCCCAAATACAAAGGCACCTACATTTATAAAAGAAACGCTTCTAAAACTTAAATCGCACATTGATCCAAACACTTTAATAGTGGGAGACTTCAACACCCCACTCACAACTATGGACAGATCATCAAGACAGAAGCCAAACAGAGAAATAATGAGTCTAACACAGATCATGAACCAAATGGACCTAACAGATCTCTACAGAACGTTTCACCCAAGCACAAAAGAATACACCTTCTTCTCAGCACCTCACGGAACCTTCTCCAAAATCGACCATATAGTTGGACACAAAGGTAGCCTCAACAGATACAAGAAAATTGAAATAACCCCTTGTATCTTATCAGACCACCATGGAATAAAGCAGGACTTCAATAGCAAAAGAATCAACAGAAAGTCTACACTCACGTGGAAATTGAACAACTCTTTACTAGAGGACCACTGGGTCAGGGAAGAAATAAAGAAGGAAATCAAAGACTTCTTAAAATCCAACGAAAATGAAGACACAACATACCCAAACCTATGGGCCACAATGAAAGCTGTAATACGAGGAAATTTCATAGCACTAAGTACCTTCAAAAAGAAAATTGTAAAGCTCATAGTAGTGAATTAACAGCTAAACTGGGTGAATTGGAAAAAAAAGAAGCAAACACCCCCAAGAGGAGCAGAAAGCAGGAGATCATCAAACTTAGGGCTGAAATCAACAACTTAGAAACAAAAAGAACTATACAAAGAATCAATGAAATCAAGAGTTGGTTCTTCGAGAAAATCAACAAAATAGACAAACCCTTAGCCAAATTAACTAAAAGACAGAGGGAGAAAACACAAATCAACTAAATCAGAAATGAAAAGGGAGAAATAACAACAGACATTGAGGAAATCCAGAGAATATTTGGATCCTGTTTTAAAAATCTATACTCCACCAAATTTGAAAACTTAAGTGAAATGGACAATTTTCTTGGTAGATTCCACCTACCGAAGCTAAATCAAGATCAGATAAACAGATTAAACAGCCCTATAACCCCTAAGGAAATAGAAACAGTCATTAAAATCTCCCAACCAAAAGAAGCCCAGGGCCAGATGGCTTTAGCATGGAATTCTACCGGACCTTCAAAGAGGAGCTAACACCAATACTTTTCAAACTCTTTCACAAAATAGAATCTGAAAGAACATTGCCAAACTCATTCTATGAGGCCACAATCACCCTGATTCCTAAACCACACAAAGACCCAACAAAGAATGAGAACCTCAGACCAATCTCCCTCATGATCATAGATGCAAAAATACTTAATAAAATACTAGCAAACCGAATTCAAGTACACATCAAAAGTATCATACACCATGATCAATTAGGCTTCATCCCAGGGATGCAGGGATGGTTCAACATACGAAAATCTTTCAACGTCATTCACCATATAAACAAGATGAAAGAAAAAAACCACATGATAATCTCGCGAGATGCAGAAAAAGCATTTGATAAAATCCAACATGCCTTCATGCTAAAAGTTCTGGAGAGAACGGGCATACAAGGGCCGTACCTAGAAATAATAAAGGCAATATACAGCAGTCCAGTGGCCAACATCAAAATAAATGGAGAGAAACTTGAAGCATTTCCTCTAAACTCAGGGACAAGACATGGATGTCCACTTTCACCATATCTCTTCAATATAGTTCTTGAAGTTCTTGCTAGAGCAATAAGACAAGTAAAGGAGATCACGGGGATAAACATCAGAAACGGAGAAGTCAAATTATCCCTATTTGCAGATGATATGATAGTATACATAAGCAACTCCAAAAATTCCACCAGAGAACTCTTACAGCTGATAAACACCTTCAGCAAAGTGGCTGGATAGAAAATTAAAAAAAAATCAGAAGCCCTTCTTTATACATCAAACAAATGGGCTGAGGAAGAAATAAGGGAAACAACCCCCTTCACAATAGCCGCAAACAACATAAAATACCTGGGGGTAACTCTAACCAAGCAAGTAAAGGACCTGTACAACAAGAACTTCAAGCCCTTGAAGAAAGAAACGGAAGAGGCCTTTAGAAGATGAAAAGATCTCCCATGCTCATGGATAGGTAGGATCAACATAATAAAAACGGCTATCCTACCAAAAGCAATATATAGATTTAATGCAATTCCTATCAAAATACCAACACAATTTTTTATAGACTTGGAAAGAGCTAGCCTCAATTTCATATGGAACAACAAAAAGCCCAGAATAGCTAAATCAATCCTGTACAATAAAAAAACACCTGGAGGTATTACCATCCCAGATTTCAAGCTGTACTACAGAGTAATAGTTGTAAAAACAGCATGGTATTGGTATAGAAACAGACCAGTAGAACAATGGAATCGAATTGAAGATCCAGAAATAGAGCCACACACTTATGACCACCTAATTTTTGACAAAGAAGCCAAAACGGCACAATGGAAGAAGGACAGCATCTTCAACAAATGGTTCTGGTCCAACTGGATGTCCATTTGTAAAAGAATGAAGTTTGACCCATACTTAACACCTTGTACAAAACTTAAGTCCAAGTGGATCAAAGACCTTAACATAAGGCCTGTCACACTAAATCTACTAGACGAAAAAGTGGGAGAAACCCTCGAACTAATTGGCACAGGCGACAACTTCCTGAACAGAACACCAACAGCTCAGGACTTGAGATCAACAATCAATAAATGGGACCTTATGAAACTGAAAAGCTTCTGTAAGGCAAAGGACACTGTCATTCGGACAAAACGGCAGCTTACAGACTGGGAGAAAATCTTCACCAATCCCACATCTGACAGAGGGCTAATATCCAAAATCTACAAAGAACTCAAGAAATTAAATGCCAAGAAACCAAATAATCCAATCAAAAAAAATGGGGGACAGAGTTAAATAGAGAATTCACAAAGGAGGAATCCCTAATGGCTGAGAGACACTTGAAGAAATGCTCAACATCCTTAATCATCAGAGAAATGCATGACTCTGAGATTCCATCTCACACCTGTCAGAATGGCTAAGATCAAAAACTCAAATGACAGCACATGTTGTCGAGGGTGTGGAGAAAGGGGTACCCTACTCCATTTCTGGTGGGAATGCAGGCTTGTGCAACCACTATGGAGGTCAGTCTGGCAATATCTTAGAAAACTTGGAATAGCTCTGTCTCAGGACCCAGCCATACCACTTCTGGGTATACACCCAAATGCCTCTTCACGGAATCATAAGGAATTTTCCTCATTTGTGTTTATAGCAGCCTTATTTGTAATAGCTAGAAACTGGAAACAACCCAGATGTCCCTCAACTGAAGAATGGGTTAAAAAACTGTGCTACATCTACACAATGGAATATTATTCAGCTTTCAGGAACAATGAAATTATGCAATTTGCAGCCAAATGGATGGAACTAGAAAAGCTCATCCTGAGTGAACTAACCCAGACTCAGAAGGATGTATATGGCATCTATTCACTTATAGTAGGATTTTAGCTATATAGTAGAAGGTATCGATACCACAACTAACAAACCAAAGGGAACTTTGACATAGACTTCTTATTTTTAATTTTAATTTTTAATTTATTTTTTATATATTAGTTATATTTTTTTCTATTTTTTAGTCTTTTTTATCTATTGTCTACTTATTGGTTTGTTTGTTTACTAGTTCTCTCTTCCGGGCAACGAAACACTTTTCACTGATGGTACTGCTTCGTAGACCCCCAATGAATGAGGAGGCTCTTGGCCCTCATACGACCTCTCAACTGAGATGAAGGACTGTTATATAAGGACACCCCACCCCAGAGAAATGGGATGGAAGGTTAGGAGGTAAAGAAAAAAAAATGAAATGTGATGTTTCGGCCTTTTACTACTAATTGTCATAAACTGTTTAGGATAATTAAGAAATGCAAACTAATGGTTATGCAAGCCGGTCATTCTGTTAGGTACTATGACAGCCCATTATAGTTACTTTCTAAGCTAATCAGAAATAAACCTGCTAAGAGACAAGCAATATCTGCTTACCCTAATATAAGAGATAGATAGGGCATCTTCAAAAACTTCAAGAGATCTGCAGAATATGGCATTCAAAAATGTTTTCTTTACTTTAGATTTTTTTATATCAAGACATATCAACTCCTGACAGCACCCCCTATTCTCCTCCAAGTAGAAGATGAACATCGAAGAATCTCCAGTGGGAGATGATTGAATTAGTCACAAGCCTATCTCTTGGTAGGAAAAGCCCCTTGCTCCAACTGTAGAGAGAATGCTGTCCAAAAAGGACAAAACCTGGAAGCAGGTAAGTCGACAGCCTAGCTCTGCCAAGACAGGGTAGGTAAGTTCTTCATAACCCCTGCTCTACAATCAATGTCTGTCAGAGAAATGGGGCCAAATGACTGAAGATCGATGCTGTAATGTATGGAGAGAAAATGGGAACTGTCCAGGCAGCCACAGGTATGTCATTTCTTAGTTTGGGAAGCTTCAGGCCCTGTACTTCCTATAAAATCAGATATATTTATTCCTCTCAGGCCTCTGAGGTGGTTGAAGAACAGATAGCTAGAGTCTCATAATTAAATTTTGAGTTGTTTAGGAGTCAAGAGAGTGTTATAGATCTAAGAAGATACTTTTAAAATTGTGTTGCAAGTTATTATGAATGCTGAGTCAGATATAGAATTTTAAACTCATGGAGATGGTTAGATAGTAGAATGTTAAAGTCAGGTACCAAATACATATGGACTGGACATTGGGAATGTACGTTAAGCCATATAACCCTCATAACTGTGGCCTAATTATCTCTGTTGTACTGTATTGTATTTATTATTATAAGAGAAAGAGCCATTTGTTGGACTGAAAGGGAAAACTGTAGGGGGAAATAAGATATACCTTAAACTTAAAAGAAAAAAAAAGGGAAGAGGATGGGGGGGTTGAGGGTGGGAGGGTGGGACTGGAGGGGGAATAGGAAGGGGACTGCGATTGAGATGTAACTTGAAGAAATAAAAAATAAAGGAAAAAAAAGGACCATATGGAGAAGCCCTGAAAACATATATAGAGAAGAGAGTCTTGCTTATTCACGGCTTCCATTGGTCTCTGCCAACTCAACAGCAATTGTTCTGAGCTATCTTGGGTCAGCCCTCTTATTGGCATGGTACCACTTGGGAACTACATGTGAAGCTTTGGCGAGCTATTGAATATTGCCTCAACCCTAAGAATTGTGAGACATACTGAAAAATTGTTGTTGTTAAAGCCACTATTAGAGGTAATCTATTACACAACACACAGGTAAAGGAGGCATATTTGTCTCTGAGTTTCCTGTCTATCTGAATGATCTCATGAATTTTTTAGAATTATGGTACATTGAAAAAAATACAGCTATTTTAGTATCTTGGCCAACAGTTGAGGCTGCTCTGAGACAGAGGAATCAGCCTTGGAATTCTGGGCATTTATAAACCTGTGT
Source organism: Lophiomys imhausi (assembly GCA_907164525.1). Lineage (NCBI taxonomy): Eukaryota > Metazoa > Chordata > Mammalia > Rodentia > Muridae > Lophiomys > Lophiomys imhausi. Next base: position 21,982 of record CAJQZJ010001694.1, on the reverse strand, counting down.
GACTCTGTATCTGTCAGCTTACACACCACTCTTTCAGGAATGGAAATAGTGAGTGTCAATGTGATCTCTCTTCAATTCTGGTGGATTACTGATTTTATAAAGCTGTTTACACATTATTTTTTAATATAAATAATCTGGTTGTGGTTCTGAAAAAAAAAGTGGGTTTATTGCCTGGGCTATTAAAATGCAAATGCTCAGAAGTGAACACAGCTCCCCATATCTGCAGCTTTGCCAAGGCTATTATTCTCGAACCAATCTTAAGCATAATTGCCCTTTGGAGAATTACAGGCATTCCCAGTAAAAGTAAATTTAAATGCTCAAAAAAAGTGAAATTGATTTTGTACATGATATTATCATTACTTCAGAGAGAGAGAGAGAGAGAGAGAGAGAGAGAGAGAGAGAGAGAGAGAGA
>CAJQZJ010001667.1:0-11957 GCA_907164525.1 Lophiomys imhausi | reverse complement strand
TACTTAGTAGATAGGTGGAACGAGTTCACCTGCTTGGAAGAGATAGGAGAGAGGGAGCAACCAAGTGGAAGCCCCCTTTGGCCAGTCCTTAAAAGACAGTCTCTGCATTCACAGCCTGAACCTTGCAGATAGCACATTAGGAAAATGATCTGACATTACAGTTGATGGGTATATGGCTATAAGTATGTGCATCTGTGCCACAACCTAAACTTTTTCTCAATTCCTCCTATTCCTCTCTTGATTCCTGGAGGACTACATTGTTCCTTTCACTTTTACAGTTCTAGACTGAGCACACTGTCTGCACGTGAAACTAATGATGGTTTTTTATAATCCTGTTTTTCTCTACAATTATACAAAGGTCCCCTTTTCTGGGTGTTTTCAAACTCCCTGCATTGCCCATGCTGACATGGAAGGAGAAAGGGTTATGGGAAGCTTAAGAATATATAAGAATTTGTTTTCTCATTTTAGGAACAGGCTACTCGTGGAAATCTACTATCTGTGCCAAGCTCTTACCTCAGGATGTTTTCAAGATGATCTGTGAGGCGGAAAGAAGACAATTTGAGCCTTTTTACGTGGTCCATACGCCTCAGTTGGATGATAAAATTGCTAAAGGTTCTCCCATTCAAAGATCTACAAGTGACTGTAGACAGACTAAGTCTGTCGAGGTGCATCAGCTGAGGTAGGAGGGTATTGATTTCTCTTAGGTAAGCATTATCAACTGCCAGATGATTAACACATTTTAGATCTAGATGGTTTAAGGTGCTTCTGTGGTCACACAATTTTTTAATTTGCAAAGTTCTGAAACAAATGTGCAAAGAGCCTAAGCTCTGCTCAACTTTATTCTGAAGCAAAGCCAAAAAATCATTTTCCCTCATGGTACCACTAAGGAAGAGATCTACTAGAATTTCAATAGCCTGCTTGGAGGACTGAACCTCAGATTCTGAACTTGATCCAATACACTGGCATTTGGTTTTCATGAAAGACTTCTCAGAGTCAACACAGCAATGAAAACAGGGTTTCGACTTAGTAACGACATCAGGGCATATGATCGATCCTGCAGCCAGCATCATGCCTTAAATCGGGGATCCTCCTGTAGGTTAAAAAACAAAAATTAAAAAAAAAAACCACATAGAGCATCTAAGAGGTAGCAAACATTAATATAACCAAGCAGCATCAATAATAACATGTAGTGGCAAAATGATCTTTTTTGTCCTTTTTATCATTCCATATATCATCTACCAGCAAGACTTTCCAATGGAAATACTATATCCTTCATTATTTCTATACCAATGAATGCTCACAAGTCTTGCTGCTCATGTCTTTCATGAAATATCTCCATTGTGTATCTCTGTCCGTAGTAGCCTCACTCACCTCTATTAAAAAATTAAAACTCTTTGTCAGTCATCAGAGTTTTTAAAACAACCTCAACTGACAGACAAAACATCTTACATTCATTTTCACCACTCTCCTTAACTAACTGTTGAAGATAGAACACCATAACTAACTGATGTTCTCATGCAACAGGCTCCAGTATGTTTGTTATATTAACATGTATGCATTATACACCATCAATCATGGCTTTCAGGGAACTGTGTTTTTGGCATGCTTAAGGTTCTAATGTGGAGACAGAAAAAGGGTCAAACCTTTACCATTGCTGTCAGTGTCTTCTTATGCCCATCCATGGAGGCAGCAGTGAACAACAGAGCAAAAATTATTTTGAGGTCTCCTCAAATTCATAGGTTACCGTGGCTCAGAAAAACTGCTTTCCTCTTGGTCTACATTTCAAATACTGATTTTCTGTCAACAGGTATTTCCCATGAAAAGTAAACAGCCCTCATTATTTTTCCCTTTATTCTTCACTGATCCTCAGCAGTCTTTAACTCTTGTGTCTTTCTTCTATGTTAATAACACCATAATGCAAATCAATAGTGCACCCGGTCATCACTTACATTCCATATCCACTATTGTAAGACAGTGATTTCAAAATGACCTCAAATGTTAGACTAACAGTCCCATATTCTTTTTAACTATTATCATATACTACCTCTGAAAGTATATCAGAGAATGGCATAACCTCCTGTGTGATACTGTGTTTCTATTATACAGTGTCTTACCTAGAAGCATAGTTCTGGGCTGGAAGGATCTGAAGATTTTCAACAATGACTTTCAGGACTTCATAGTGGCTTTCCTGCACACTTAATGCGCCAATATGGAGACATGAAAATGGCCAAAGTTTCAACATAGCTGCCAGCATCTTCTTATATCCTCCAGTAAAGGCAGCAGAGAACAAAGGTATGAAAAGTTCCCTTGGGAGCTCCCCTAGTTTTTGGGTTGATGCAGGCTCAACAGTCAAAAGACTCTGTATAGCAACATTCAATAGGGTAGGGACTTCCTTGATGTCCATCTTGACGAGCCTACATCAGAGAAACATTTAGAAAGCTTGACAGATATCCACAGTATCTGCTCTCCAATCACTGCCAGTAACACAAATGACTACTTGTAGACTAAATTGGTAGTAAAACAGCCACTTCTATAGACCTAGACTTGTAGGCAATACCAATTAGTTTGTGAGTATATGAAGGTCTATTTGTCTATGAATACACCTACAATTAACTCCTTTACATATACATGTATACATAAATATGTGTATGTGATAAAATGCTAATAGAAATGGACAGTAGGTTAAGAGAAGACAATTTTTGGTCATTTAGCAACCAGATGTCTGATATTTTTTTTTTTGAGACAGGGTTTCTCTGAATATCTCTGGCTGTCCTGGACTCGCTTTGTAGACCAGGCTGGCCTCGAACTCACAAAGATCCGCCTGCCTCTGCCTCCCAAGTGCTGGGATTAAAGGCGTGCGCCACCACCGCCCAATCCATCACAAAAGAAAGGGTAAATCCATACAAAAGCCATAGTATCATCATTATCTTCAAATAGAAGATACTAGGACATCAAATTAACTGTTTTTAAAGAGAAAAAGAATGTCATTCAAGTTCATGACTTGTATACAGGTAATTACATCACATTTGTGGGATATAAAGACACACCAAAAATACAAGAGATGCACATGAAAAAGATGGTTAGTGTCTTCAAACTGACCTAAGCCTACAGCCAGAAAGACTATTCACAATATTATCCTAAAATTAAAAACAAATGTGTCCTAAAGGTTAAGGGAGAACTACAGTTTAATGAAGCATCTTCCAAAGATGCCCAATTGAAATCATTATGTTCTCTGCCATATGTGGTAACAGTCTATCTGGAAGTGGAAATTCTAAGAATCTGGTAAGAGTTCCACATTAGGTGTTAAGTGGGAAAAGTAATTAGACGATGTTATTAGTGTAGGGTAGAAAAAGTTATGGAAATACACACTGCACTCCATTAAAATAAAATAATTAATATATGTTTAAAAATGAATGGACATGACAGGAATACAAGGAAAAAATGAACAACTTCAACATTGGTTGGTGAGGGAAGGGAGTGTTGAAAAGCGTGGCAAAGGGTGAACTGAAAGTGTGAACAGGGAGGGGCAAGATGGTGGTGAAGAAGGGGGAGGGGCAGGGTGGCGGCGATCAGGTCAGACACATTTTGATCATCAGGAGTTCAGATTACACCAGGAAGACAGATTACACAACAGCAGAGATATACTCTTGCTGAAAGACAGTTTGTGAGGCGCAAGCCTATCTGGCCTTGCCCAGCAGAGCCAGGGACAACAAAGAACTTGGTACTGGAAATATAGACACTAGAGGATCAGAGTCACTAGACACAGACACTGAGCATTTCCCACTGGGATACTGCACTCCCTCCATATTGGATCCTTTCAGGACTCCAACTGGCAGTTTCAACCTCCAAACATAGGACCTCTTGAGTCTGAAGCATCTGTGCAGGGGCTAGGCTTGGATACCCAGCAGCATACCAGCAGATCCACTACATGGTAAGACTGAGGGACTCTTCCTGGGAAATTCAGTATGGCAGCATCTGGCTGACCTGTAACAGTGGGATCTAGATGGCAGGTGCCAAGCTTCCCTGAGCCCAAGTATACTGTGGGCAGGATACAGAACACAAATTGGAACTCCCTGCCCCCCACACCTGACCAGAGGGGGTCTGGTGGAAGCCACTTCCAGGCAGGCTGCTTTGGAGCACTGCAATATAGGTAGGGACTCATTGAAGGGTCTCCATATTGGATCTCCTGGCTCCACCCCCTCCGCCTGGGCACTAAGCTGCCCCCCCACTGTGCAGCAGGGCACAGAAGCAGCAACAGCACTCGTTCTCAGATTTTCAAAGTGAGAGGTACAGACTGGCTCTAAGACTCCTCTGAGAGTTGATTGGGAGGACCATAGCCACAGCCCTGAAACCCCAGCTACAGGGGGTCTGGTGGAAGCACCAGCATACTCCAGCAGCCTGCTCTGAAGCACCGCAATTCAGGCAGGGGAAAAGCACTAAGTTTCAATGAGTGAATTCCATACTGGAACTCTCTGCCTGTGCTCACTTCAGTAGGGCACTCAGTCTATAGCCTCAGTTTAGTATATTCAGATCTCCACCCAGAGCAGTGAAAGGATCCTGGATTGTGGTGCTACCTGTGGCGGCACCCAACAACAGAGCATCTGACAGAGAGGCACTCTCCACCCCCTCCCCCGTACCAGTCCAAGTACTGGAGATGCTTTTGAACTCACTGCCCATGCCCACTTTGGGAGGGCTCTCAGTCCACTGCCTCAGATTACAGCATCTAGATCTTGGTGTGGAGCTCTTGAGCAGTTCTGAACTATTGCCTGCAGCCTGAGACAGTGTATTGTTCCAACCCAAGAACCTCTAACTGAGAGTCACAGGGGTCCTGAACCCCCCCTCACCCAGAGAAGCGCATGAAAGGACCACAGTCACAGTTTTGATACCCTTGTTACAGGGAAACTGCCAGAAGCCAGGTCGGTGCAGGCTAGCTTCACTGGAGTACAGTGGTTCTGGTGGGGAAATGACAGCTGAGCATCCCCAAATCCAAACACTGTGGGCAGGGTGTGAATTCCACTTCAGATCTCCCTGACTACACCTGCCTTGCCCCTCAGCTGAATACCCAGGCTACAACACAGAAAGCTCTGACTTGGGAGCTGTGAAACAATCCTGGACCATTGCTCATTGCCTGGGTGACATGGGCTGTACCACATCACAGTGCTTCTGGCTATAAGACACACATTGAACCTGAGAACCCCCTGAGAGCCGCTTGAGAGGACCACAATCATGGTCCTGACAGGTAAGCGGCAGGCAAGCTACAGCTCTAGCCAACAGTCTGTAGCTTGCCAACCTGCACTGTCATCGCTATGAAGACCAGTTGGATCTAAGGAACCTGCAGGCAGGAATAACACAACCCACCACAACTTCTGACCTCAGTTCCCAATTGGAACACAACAGGAAGGGGTGAGCTCTGGGAGACACACTGAGAACCACCCTGCACACAAGACCCTCATCCAGCCTGTGGAGAGCTACAGATCACCAAGCTATCCAGCCTCTACGCCAAAGTACCCTTCTTGGCACCAAGCCCAGAAGGCACCAGGAACAAACAGCTAAGAACAACCAGATGACTAAAGGTCACCAAAAGAACAGATCTGACAAATTCAGGGAATATGACTCCAACAAAATGCAGTTATGCTAGTACAGAAAACCCTGACCACTCCACCACAGGTGAAAACACATGAAAATGATGACAAACCTGTACTTTGGAAAGTTATAGAGTCCTTACAAGAAAACATTAAATCTCTGAAAGAATTCAAAGATTCCTCAATTTTACAAATGAAAGCAATGGAGAATACCATTAGAGATCTCCAAGCAAAGGGGCTCAACATGAACGGGAAACGGACAAGGCAATGAAAGATTTAAAAGATTTGAAAGATTTGCAGAAAAAGACAAGCAATTTGGAGCAGGAAACATCGAAAACAAATAAAATTATTCAAGACTTGAAATTGTAAGTGGAAGCAATAAAGAAAACACAGAGGTAATCCTGGAAGTGGAAAATCAAGGGAAGAGAACAAGAACTACAGACATGAGTATCGAAAAGAGGACATAAGGGATGGAAGACAGAATCTCAGGCGCGGAAGACTTAATTGAAGAAATCAGTACAACAAGCAAAGAAAATGAGAAATCTAAAAATGTTCTCACCCATAACATCCAAGAAATCAAGGACTCAATGAAAAGAAGGAACCTAACAATTATCGGCATAGAAGAAATGGAAGACTCCCGACTTCAAGTTCCAGAAAACATCTTCAACAAAATCATTTAAGAAAACTTCCCAAACTTAAACAGAGAGATGCCAAAAAAATTGAGATTGTATTGGGCTACATCGGTATTGATCTTTGTATATTGATACAATATTAAGATTATATTTGGCCAGAATGGTATTGACCCTTGTATATTGATGTAAAATTAAGATTGTATGGGGCTACATCGATATTGATCTTTGTATATTGATACAAAATTAAGGGTAACCCTTCTTAAAGGTATTGTTCGTAGTAATACTTAAAAATGAAATATCACGTTTTGACCTCTTGCTACCAATCAACATAAACTGTTTAGGATAATTAAGAAACGGAAACTAATAGTCATAAAAACGTGTCATTTTGATAGTTACTATGACAGTCTATCACAGTTATTTTCTAAGCTACTCAGAAATCATGTTGCTAAGAGACAAGCAATATTTGCTTATCTAAATATAAGAGATAGATAGGGCATCTTCAAAACCTCAAGAGATCTGCAGAATATAGCATTCAAAGATGTTTTCTTAACTGAAGATTTTTTGATATCGAGACATGTCAGCTCCTGACAGCACCCCCTATTCTACTCCAAGTAGAAGATGAGCATCCAAGAATCTCCAGTGGGAGATGATTGAATTGGTGGTAAGCCTTTCTCTTGGCAAGAAAAACCCCTTGCTTCAACTGTAGACAGACTTCTGTCCAAAAAGGACAAAACTTGGAAGCAGATAAGTCAACAGCCTAGCTCAGCCAAGACAGGGTAGGTAAGTCCTTCATAATTCCTGCTCTACAATCAATGTCTGTCAGAGAAACGGGGCCAAATGACTGAAGATTGATGCTGTAATGTATGGAGAGAAAATGGGAACTGTCCAGGCAGCCACTGGCATGTCATTTCTTAGTTTTGGAAGCTGCAGGCCCTGCACTTCCTATATAATCAGATATATTTATCCCTCTCAGGTCTCTGAGGTAGTTGAAGAATAGATAGCTAGAGTCTCATAGTTAAATTTTGAGTTGTTTAGGAATCAAGAGGGTGTTCTGGATCTAAGAAGATATTTTTAAAATTGTGAGGCAAATTAGTATGTTTATTTATTATGTATACAGTATTTGCTTTACATATATGCCCGGGCAGATCTCAATGTAGGTGGCTGTGAGCCACCATGTGGCTGCTGGGAATTGAACTCAGGACCTTGGGAAGAATAGAAAGTGCTCTTAACATCTGAGCCACCTCTCCAGCCCGAGGCAAGTTAGTATGAAAGCTGAGTTAGATATAGAACTTTAAACTCATGGAGATGGTTAGATAGTAGAATGTTAAAGTCAGGTGCCAAATACATATGAACTGGACATTGGGAATGTATGCTAAGCCATATAACTCTTATAATTGTGGCCTATTTATTTCTGTTGTTTTGTATTATATTTATAGTTATAAGAAAAGGAACCATTTTTTTGGACTGAAAGGGAGAGCTGTTGGGGGGGGAAGAAATACCTTAAACTAAAAAAAAAAGAAGGGAAGAGGATGGGGGAGTTGAGGGGGAGGAGGGTGGAAGGGTGGGACTGGAGGGGAGAGTATGAAGGGGATTGTGATTGAGACGTAACTTGAAGAAATAACAAATAAATTATTAAAAAAATACCAAGAGGCACACAGAACACCAAACAGAATAGACCAGAAAAGGAATTCCTCTCACCACATAATAATTGAAACTCCAAATATAGAGAATAAAGAAAGAATATTAAAAACAGTAAGAGAAAAAGGTCAAGTAACGTATAATGGCAGACCCATCATCTCACCACATAATAATTGAAACTCCAAATATAGAGAATAAAGAAAGAATATTAAAAACAGTAAGAGAAAAAGGTCAAGTAACGTATAATGGCAGACCCATCATCTCACCACATAATAATTGAAACTCCAAATATAGAGAATAAAGAAAGAATATTAAAAACAGTAAGAGAAAAAGGTCAAGTAACGTATAATGGCAGACCCATCATCTCACCACATAATAATTGAAACTCCAAATATAGAGAATAAAGAAAGAATATTAAAAACAGTAAGAGAAAAAGGTCAAGTAACGTATAATGGCAGACCCATCAGAATTACACCTGACTTCTCAGAAACTTTAAAAGCCAGAAGGGCCTGGACAGACATCCTACAAGCCCTAAGAGAACATAGGTGCTGGGTGAGACTACTATTGCCACCAAAACTCCCTATCAGTATAGATGGAGAAAACAAGACATTCCACGACAAAATCAAATTTAAACAGTATCTACCCCAAATTCAGCCCTACAGAAGATCCTAGAAGAAAAATTCTAACCCAGTGAAGATTAGCACACCCAAAAAAACAGAGGAAGCAAAAAACAAAAACAAAAAACAAAACAAAACAAAAACTCCACTGCAGCTAAACCAAAAGAAAAACACAACCACCACCTATATCAAAATAACAGAAAATAACAACTTCTGGTCATTAATATCCATCAACATCAATAGGCTCAACTCCCCATTAAAAAGACACAGGCTTACAGAATGGATCCTTAAAAAAGACCCAACATTTTGCTTCTTACAAGAAATGCATCTGACTAACAAAGATTGATGCTACCTCAGAGTAAAGTGCTGGAAAAAAGGTTTTCCAAGCAAATGGGCCCAAGAAGCAAGCTGGCGTACCATCCTAATATCAAATAAAATAGACTTGCAACTGAAGTTAATCAAAAAAGATAGGGAAGGGCACTATATACTCCTTAAAGGAAAAATTCATCAAGACGACATCTCAACACTGAATATCTATGCCCCAAATACAAGGTCACCAACATTTGTAAAAGAAACTCTTCTAAAGCTTAAAACTCATATTGATCCCCACACATTAGCAGTAGAAGACTTCAACACCCCACTCACAACAATGGACAGGTCATTGAGACAGGAACCGAACAGAGAAATAATGAGCCTAAGAGAAGTCATGAAACAAATGGACCTAACAGATATGTACAGAATGTTTCACCCAAACACAAAAGGATACACCTTCTTTTCACCACTGCATGGAACCTCCTCCAAAATTGACCATACAAGTTGGGCACAAAGTAAGCCTCAACAAATACAAGAAAATTGAAATAACACCTTGCATCTTATCAGACCACCATGGAATAAAGCTGAACTTCAACAACACCAGAAATAATAGAAAGCCTGTATTCATGGAAACTGAACAACTCTCTACTGAATGACCACTGAGTCAGGGAAGAAATAAAGAGGGAAATCAAAGACTTCTTAAAATCCAATGACAATGAAGGTACAACATACCAAAACATAAGGAAAACAATGAAAGCAGTGCTACGAGGAATGTTCATAGCACTAAGTGCCTTCAAAAAGAAAATTGTGACAGTTCACATTAGCAACTTAACAGCAGAACTGGAAGAGATAGAAAAAAAGAAGCAAACACTCCCAAGAGGAGCAGAAGGAAGGAAACCATTAAACTCAGGGCTGAAATTAGCAACTTAGCAACAAAAAGAACAATACAAAGAATCAATGAAAGGAAGAGTTGGTTCTTTGAGAAAATCAACAAAAGAGACAAATACGCAGCCAAATTAACTACAAGGAAGAGGGAAAAACCCCAAATCTACAAAATCAGAAATGAAAAGGGAGAAATAACAACAGACATTGACAAAATCCAGAGAACCTTTAGGTCCTACTTTAAAAATCTGTACTCTACCAATTTTGGAAACTTAAGTGAAATGAACAATTTTCTTGATAAACTCCAGCTACCAAAGTTAAACCACAATCAAGTTACCAGATTAAACAGCCCTATAACCCCTAAAGAAATAGAAATAGTCATTAAAATTCTCCCAACCAAAAAAAAGGCCAGGGCCAGATGGTTTCACCACAGAATACTACCAGACCTTCAAGGAAGAGCTAATATCCATACTCTTCAAACTCTTCCACAAAATAGAATCAGAAGGAACACTGCCAAACTCATTCTATGAGGCCACAGTCACCCTGATTCCTAAAGCACACAAAGAAACAACAAAGAAAGAGAACTTCATACCAATTTCCCTCATGAACATAGATGCAAAAATACTTAATAAAATACTAGCAAACCGAATTCCAGAACACATCAAAAGTATCATATACCATGATCAATATGCTTCATCCTGTGAATGCAGGGATGGTTCAACATATGAAAATCCATCAACAGAATTCACCATATAAACAAGCTGAAAGAAAAAAACACATAATCATCTCCATAGATACTGAAAAAAAGCATTTGACAAAATGCAACACCCCTTCATGTTAAAAGTCCTGGAGAGAATGGGCACACAAGGACCATACCCAGAAATAATAAAGGCAATATACAGCAAGCCAGTAAACAGCATTAACTTAAATGGAGAGAAACTTAAAGCATTTCCTCTAAACTCAGGGACAAGGCAAGGATGCCCAATTTCACCAAATCTCTTCAACATAGTACTTGAAGTTCTTGCTAGAGCAATAAGACAACTAAAGGAGATCAAAGGGATACAATTTTGAAAAGAAGAAGTCAAATTATCACTATTTGCGGACGATATGATTGCATAAATGAGTGACCCCAAAAATTCCTCCAGAGAACACATAGAAGCTGATAATCACCTTCAGCAATGTGGCTGGATACAAAATTAATTTAATAAAATCAGAAGCCTTTCTTTATACAAAAATTAAATAGGCTGAGAAAGAAATTAGGAAAACAACATCCTTCCCAATAGCTACAAACCTTATAAGAGACCTGGGGGTAACTCTAACCAAGCAACTGAAATATCTGTATGACAAGCACTTCAAGACCTTGAAGAAAGAAATTAAAGAGGACATCAGAAGATGGAAAGATCTACCATGCTCACAGATAGGTAGGATCAACATAATAAAAAATGGCCATCTTGCCAAAAGCAATATACAGATTCAATGCAATTCCTATCTAAATACCACCCCAATTCTTTATAGGCCTGGAAAAAGCATTTCTCAGTTTCATATGGAATAACAAAAAACCCAGAAGGCCTAAATCAATGCTATATAATAAAAAAAGAAATGGAGGCATCACCATCCCAGATTTCAAGCTGTACTACAGAGCAATAGTAATAAAAACAGTATGGTACTGGTATAGAAACAGGCCAGTGGATCAATGGAATGTAATTGAAGACCCAGAAATGAACCCGAACACCTATGATCACTTAGTTTTTGACAAAGAAGGAAAAACCGTACAATGGAAAAAGGACAGTATCTTCAACAAATGGTGCTGGCCCAACTGGATGTCCACATGTAAAAGAATGAATTAGACCCATACTTATCACCTTGTACAAAACTTAAGTCCAAGTGGATCAAAGACTTTAACATAAGGCTGGACACACTAAATCTATTAGAAGAGAGAGTGGGTACAGCCTGGAACTCACTGGCACAGGTGACAACTTCCTGAACAGAATGCCAACAGCTCAGGATCTGAGACCAACAATGAAAAAATGGGACCTCATGAAACTGACAAGCTTCTGTAAGGAAAAAGACACGGTCATTTGAACAAAGCAGCAACCTATAGATTGACAAAAAAATTTCACCAATGCCACATCTGACAGAGGGCTAATATCCAAATTTACAAAGAACTCAAGAAATTAAATGCCAAGAAACCAAATAATCCAATCAAATTTGGGAAAAGAGTAAAACAGAGAATTCACAAAGAAAGAATCGCTAATGGTTGAGAGACACTTGAAGAAATGTTCAGCATCCTTAAT
>CAJQZJ010001647.1:0-11263 GCA_907164525.1 Lophiomys imhausi | reverse complement strand
CCCCAAGAAAAAGAAGAAGCAAAGACTATTGTTCCTCAAGGATTTTCTAGGTGGAGGGAGTAAGCTGGCCTTCTATCATTGGCCCAAAGTCCTGCCCTCCTTCTTATCTGTTTAGCTTGGTTATCTGGTAACCAAGTATAAGCTTTGTTATTCATTGTGGTGGTTTGAATAAGAATGTGACCTGTGAGCTCATATATGGAATGTTTGCTTCCCAGTTGGTGGCCTGTTTATAAGGGTTCAGTTGTGTGGCTGGTGGGAGGGGATGTGTCCCCAGGAGGTGGGCTTTGAGGTTTTCAAAAGCCTACCAGGTTCTCTCTCTCTGTCTCTGTCTCTCTCTGTCTCTCTCTGTCTCTCCCCCCCCCCATGGAACAGGATGTACACTCTCAGCTATTGCTCTGCCTGCCTACCACCACTGTCCTTACCATGATGCTCTTGAACCAAGTCTCTGAAACTGTAAGCAAGCCCCAATTAAATGCTTTCATCTGTAAATGGTCTTTGTCATGGTGTCTCCTCACTGCAGGAGAGCAGTGACTAAGACCCTTGTCTTCCTCAGTGTTCCAGGCATTGTTGCGTTATCCTATAATCCTCGTTTTAATTGCAACATCTGTCTTCATGTCAATGTAGAGAAGCAACTTGAAGCTTTTACCATGAGCTCTCTTCTCTCATCTATTGAGAGTAAGCTCCTGCATCTTAACATCTTAGTATCCAAAATACACTCCAGCACATGGCTCCTGCCACCAACTGTCTTGAACTTCTAAGCATCCCAAAGACAACGTGAGACCTGCGTGGCTAACTATACCTTTGAAAGATCACACTAATTGTTGCTAGTACCACATGGGTTATCAAAGACTGGTGTTGGTTCTGGAAGAATCCATTGAGGTGGGAATAGCTTTTCGTGCCAGCATGATTCTCTCAATTGCTGTTGAAGGGTTTCAGTGTTAGGGATCAAGAGGACACTGAGCTGGATTGTTTGGGGGTAGAGAAGGTTATTAAGAGAGTTATTACCCAGACGTGGTGGCACACATATTTAATCCCAGCACTTGAGAGGCAGAGAAAGGTGATTTGTGTGTGATCAAAGGCCTACATAGTGAGTCCCAGGATAGTCGGCCTACATTTTGAGGGGCTGTCTCAAAAAATAAAAGCGTTACGATGCCAAGAACAAACAGGCAGAAAACTGCATGTCAGACAGAGGCTTCTCAGGATAGGAATCGGAGCTCACAGGGCAGAAATGCAAGTCTTTTATAACATCCTGAACATGGGGGTGGTTTCTCAGCTTGAGCCTGCATCCAGACTTTCTCAGGCAGGAGGCAGAAAACAAGGTGGGGAGCAGGATGTGTAGCCACTAATACTTCCTTTTATGTAAACTCACTTCCACAGATGGGAAAGCCAGTCACCTAGAAATCTGTTGGCTGAAGATTCACAGGCATTTCCCTCAACGGAGTGCCTATTCATATCCCAGAGAGGTGAAAGACCCCTGTAGGTATTGTAGCCTGAGCAGTACTCTCTTCTGGATTGTAACATTATATTCCAACACTTGTCACTCAACTTCACAAGTAATTATGGAAGGACAGAATGCATAGCCCCAATCTAAGTCCGTTAACATAGCAAGTATAATCATTTTTCCTCTTCCTCATTTGAGACGTGCCTTCTTATTTGAGACGTGCCTTCTTTGTGCTATTTCAGTAGCAAAATAATCTAAATAACAGATCCCTGTGTGGGGCCAGGCAGTGGAGGTAGCTCACACCTTCCATCCCAGCACTCGGGAGGCAGAAGCAGGCAAATCTCTGATTTCGAGGCCAGCCTGGTCTACAGAGCAGTTTTAGGAAAGTCAAGGCTGTGTACGCAGGGAAACCCTGTCGGGAAAAAGCAAAACACAACACAACACAACCTTCCCTGTGGGGCTAGTGGAGGTGGTGAGCCATCACTGGAATGAGTGTGCCATGAGACACAATTCCACAGACACAGTGGATAAGGTCTTGTGGGCCAAGATGGACAGCGCAGCCTCTCCTGAGATGTGAGGGATAAGACAGGGACTCAGGGATGATGACACAGCCTGGCCACACTCTCAGATCCACTCTTCTCTTCCCCTCAGCACTGCCCACTCATGTAGACTTCTACCTAACAGAGTTCTGGTGAGAGTTAACAGGCCAGAGATCTTGGCCCAGGAAGCAAGGATTCAGAAGATGGGCTCTAGGGCACAGGAAGCTGTTTTAGGAGAGGCACAGACTCTAAATCCCCTATCGCCAGTGTCATAGGTGTCTGAGGGGAGGGGTGGGCATCTAGTGGTTCCACCAGGTTCATTCCACGGGACAGATAAAGAATTGTACATCCTGAAAATAAGACCCATGCGGAGAAAGCTAAGATGACAGACTGGAGGGAGGTCATAGCTACTAACCACAGGAAAGTAAAGTGACAGGCAGAGCTATCAAGGGCTGCAGATGTAGGGAACCTGAAAGTAGCTGCTGCCAGAAAGTAAAAGTGACAGTTGAAGATCCTGAGGGCCTGCAGACACAGAGAACAAGTGGCTACTACCCAAAAGTGAAAACTATAGCTAAAGATGCTGCGGCCCCAGACACAGAAGCTGAAGAAACACCAATCAGAGAGAAAACAAGACCGAAATGAGCAAATTTCATCAGCACAGATATACAGCTCCCCTCAAGGGGGTGGGCGGAGCCCTCGAGATGGGTGTCTTCCTGAAGACTCTGTGTCAGACTTTTTATAGGCTCCTTGGGGCTCTGCCCTTTCCAGTCCTCCTCTCCTTCTCCCTCATTATACATACTGCCCTCCAGGGCCAGTAGCAGTTTGTAACCAACAAAAGCTTTAACTGTTGTAAGGAGCAACTTCTCTTAAAGGGGCAGGTCCCTGTTTTCTAAATCAGTGTCAGTTGTCCTAATCCTCCTCTGTTCCCCTCTCCTAGAGAGTTACTCTGGGAGAGCCTTGTCAGCCACTGCCATTGGAGATGGGGGCGATAACCACTCTGCCTCCTTCCTGCTGAGGGGGGAATGAGTTCTATGGTTTCAATCAGAAAAAGGAGGGCTCTTAGGGGTGGCCCTTTAGGACCAATGTAGAGGACCCCGATAGGACTCAGAGGACTGCATAGGTCCAGAGTACAGGACTTGCTATTTCACTTTGTAGAAGGGCCCAGTGCAGCCGGGTGTGGTGGCTCACCCCTTTAATCCCAGCACTTGGGAGGCAGAGCCAGGAGGATCTCTGTGAGTTCGAGGCCAGCCTGGTCTACAGAGTGAGTCCAGGACAGCCTGGGTTACATAGAGAATCCCTGTCTCGAAAAACCAAAAAAAAAAAAAAAAAAAAAGAAGAAGAAGAAGAAGAAGAAGAAGGGCCCAGTGCTATCCTGTGGGCACAAGGTGGGCATTCCTGATAACTGTACCTAATTCTGTGACTGTGATGACTGGGCATGTAGTTTTCCTCACTCAATTGGGCAGCATGGCTAGTTAGAACACAGAATTTTATATTATAGTTATGAGAAGCTATTTTCTACAGGGGAAAGCTTCTAGAACAGTCTAAGACATAGTTAGATGTTTCCCTCCATATTCAGGAGGGTGGGCTATGAACAAATAGCTCAGATCATATTTGAATTCACATGTCTATCGGAAACTTGTTGGGACAGGGTAGACACTCTTTATCAAGTTAGTGGTAGAGGCATATTCTTGGGAAATCCTTTTTTTGTTCTTTACTTATTCCTCCAACTCTTAGTTTTCCTTCCCTAAACTATTAAAGCCTCCACCCCACCCCAAAATAATAAGCTGACTTCATGTTTTATGCCAGATAGGGAAGCCTTTTCTCTGTTAAGTGGCCAGTCTAGTTACCCTGCAATCTCTAGGCCTGTAATGAGTTCCCCTAGTAAGTCCTTCTTTTACAAGGAGAGATTACAACTGTGTGGGAGGTTAGGTGGGTGGGCGCACTTCATCTCTGCTTCTCTGGGCCAAGTTTGAGATAGCCATCAAAGGAACTGGGTATGCTGGAAGACCATGGCCTTAGTACTGTTAGAGTGAAAGTGATGGACCCTGGCCTCGAAATGTCCTACTGAAGGGTAAGTGTGGTAGGCACTTCTTCCTGGTAAGCAGAACTCTGGCTGTGCTATATATGCCCCCAGGGTCATCTGTCCCAGGATGTGATGTTTGTTCCAGCTATGGCTTGCTCAATCCACCCTGAAAGGTGAGATTGGTTTGCAGAGGTGGATGGGCCCCATCATATCATTCTCAGAAGTTGAGATCATATATTAGATAATTCTGTAAGTGTCCCACAGGTACATGACAGAAAGTTTGAGGTCAGTAGTCTATATTGCAAGGAACTTCACTTTGCTGATCAAGTTCATGAACACTGCACTTCGATATTCCTGACTGGGACTGGGCCTCCCAATCTGTCTGCCAAATTCTGGCCAGGAGCCTTTCATATTGGTAATAACACAGGCAGAGAAATATGACAAATTTGATTCCTGTTGCAGGTATCTGTCAGAGATGGATTGAAAGGAATGTTCTTTTAGAAGCTCAAGCCAAGATAAGGTAACATTCCTGAAAAGATTCCCCTTTGTACAGGTACAAAGTGATGCTCTTCTATTTCACAGCAGGAAGCCCTGCCAAAGAACAAGGTAAAGTGGTGTATCTTTTTTTTTTCTTTTGTGTGTGTGTTTTTCAAGACAGGGTTTCTCTGTGTATGCTGGCTGTCCTGGACTCACTCTATAGACCAGGCTAGCCTGAACTCAGGTAGATCCACCTGTCTCTGCCTGCAGAATGCTGGGAATAAACACATGTGCCTCCACACCCAGCCATGTATCTTTTTTTTTAAGTTTATTAAGTTCATTCATTTTACATCCAGATTGTAGCACCTTCTCTTCCCTCCTCTGGGTCCCACCCTGCTATCCCCTTCCTCTTTTCCCCCTTCCCCTTCTCAGAAAAGGGGAGCCCTCCCGCTGTACCATCCCACCCCAACACATTGAGTCTCATCAAGACTGAGCACATCCTCTTCTACTGAGGCCACACACCACAGCCCTATTAGGGAGAAGTGGTCAAAGAACAGTCTTCAGATTCCAAGTCAGAGACAGCCCCTGCTCCACTTGCTAGGGGACGCATGATGACTAAGGTGTCCCTCAGTTACAAAGTGTATGGGCCCTAAGTCCAGTTCATGCCTGCCCTTTGAATGGTGGTTAAGACTCTGTGAGCCCCCAAAGACTCACAGTTGTCTTTGACTCACTGGACACAGGTAGTTTTCTCTGTTGGTCTTTTTGAGTAGTTCTTGTCCCCTCTGGGTCTTTCTATCCTTCCCCCCATTCTTCCACAAGACACCCAAAGCTCTGTCCAATGTTTGGTAGTGAGTCTCAGCCTCTGTTTGGATTCTCTGTAGCATGGAAGTTCTCAGAGGGCATTTATGCTATTTTCCTGTCTGTAATCATAGCAGAGTATCATTAGTAGTGATAGGGGTTGACTCTCTCCCTTGGGGTAGTTCTCAGGTTGGGCCTGTCATTGCTTGGGCATTCCCTCAATTTCTGGTATATCCTTATCCCTGCACTTCTTGTATACAGGGTAAATTTTGAGTTGAAGGTTTTGTCGGTTGGTTGGTGATCCCCTCTTCTCCCCTATCTAGGTAGAAGGAGGCCTCTTCAGTGTCTGTATCTCCCACTGCTAGGCATCTCAGATAGAGTCAAAAGTGGTGTACCCTTTAATGCTCCTCGCCAGGGATTGGAGTGCATATCCAAACAGCACCTGAATCCCTGATAGTACAATAGACATCACTCTCGCCTACCCATTCCTGGAAGCCTGGCTCTAGAGTCCAGGAATTACACTAGGTTTTACAGCACTTTACACAGGAAATATCATTACTGAGAAAAGTGCCTGTATATCAGAAAGAAGATAGCCCAGAGGAGAATATCCTAGGGAGGACCTCCTTGATTGGGAAAGGTCTAGTCAGAGAGAGCAACAGAAAATAATTCCACCTACAGAGATACTACTAGGAAGAACAAACACAAATAGAAGAGGTACAGATACAGAAGAGAATTGCTCATTTACAAACAGGTGGCTGTCCCTTGAAGAGTAATTTGAGGTCCTCCAGTGGCTTACAGGTGCTAAGAATTCAGCTGGTGGGACAATTGTCTGGATCTGTCTTTGACAAAGGCTGCATAGAGTGTTACTTTTTGGCTCTCATGTGATGAATCTAGGAATTGACACCAGCTACCTTGATGGTCTTAAGGGTGAATATAATGACAAGGTAAGGACCTTCCCGATTGCCATTCAGAGAGGGAGCTTTCCTTGAGGACTTTGATCAAGACTAGATCTTCAGAATACAATATGGGAGACCTCATCTCCCCCCCTTATGGAGCTCCCTGCCTGAGCTCTGAGATTTTTATTTATTTATTTTTTATGGATCCTGGCTAGATGGGTAATGTAGGATACCAGCTGGATAACCTCAAATCATGAAGCAGGTCTCTCGAAAGGAAAGAACTTCTAAGAAGTTTGATCCTATGGCCTCAGGGTACTCCTCAATTATACTAAAGCTAATAACAATAGCTTCATCCAAGGAGTCTTGGCTTCCTGAATTGATATAGTGAGATGTCTTTTGAGTAGGTTATTTATTTTCTCTATTTTTCTAGAAGACTGGAGATGTCAGTAGAGGTTAAAATGTATCTTCATGGCCCAAGAGATTCCTATAGTGATTCATGCTTTGAAGTCTGTCCCATTGTCACTCTGTATGCTTCTGGGTGTTCCAACCTGGGAATAATTTCATTTAAGGGCCTTTATCACTTCATGTGCCTTTTCTGTTTGTCGGGAGATGGCTTCAAGCAATCTGGTGAAAGGATCTCCCTATTTTAGTAGCAGATGGGTTTTAGATCCTCTTGGCAAGTAGATAAAAACCTATTTGTAAATCTTCCCCTCGATATTTCCCATGTCTCTGCTTGCCAAGAGGAGGCAGGTGAATGTTTTGGGAATCCATCTTTTAACAGACTTCACAACCTGAACTAGCTCGGCAGCAGTTTAGAACATTATGGATGATGGGTCACCACTGTGGGTCATCTGTAGTTTTCTCAGTCTCCACACAGGATGATATTAAAAATCCTTCCAGCAAAATGGATGCAGAGACCCACAGTCAAATATTAGGTGTAGCTTGAGGGAATCCTGTGGAAAAGGGGGAGGAAGGATTGTAGGAGCCAGAGGGGTCCAGGTCACCACAGGGAAACCTACAGAATCAACTAACCTGGGTTCACAGAGACTGAGCTGACAACCAGGGACCCTGCAAGGGACTGACCTAGGTAGACCCTCTGCACATATGTTACTGTGGTGTGGCTTGATCTTCTTGTGGGATTTCTAACAAGGAAGCAGGAACTGTCTCAGACTCTGCTGCCTGCCTTTGGAACATTTTCCTCCTACTGGGTTGCCTAGTCTTGAGTTAATAGGAGAGGATGCACCCAGTTTTACTGCAACTAGATATTCCATGGCTGGTTGATATTTATGGGAGGCTTACCCTTTTCCAGAAAGAAATGGAGGAAGAGTGGATAATGGGGGAGGAGGGGAAGGGATTTGGGGTAAATATATTTTATCTATATACATAAAATGTAAATATACATTATATATACATAATGTATATTTACATATGCCACACATATAAATGTATGTTATACATCTACATCTACATCTACACATATATATGTATATACATATACATCTCTCCAGTAAGTGTACCACTTGAGAAGGGAAGTCTCTATTTGCTTAGTAAGAAGAGTGTTTATACAGAAAGGAAAATCAGAGGTTGTAACCCAGATAGTTCTGGATTGCTGCCCCTTAAGCACTGAATCTAGTTCTTTGGTGAGGTATCCTACAAGCTGGGGTGTCAGTCCTATTATTTGCATTATGATCCTTGTGCCAACCTCTTTCAGTTACACAAAAGGAATGTTAAGATTCCTTCAGTGATTAATCCTAAAATGGAAGTCCATATGAGTGCATCTATGAGCCACTGGAAAGAGCAGCAGACCTCTGGTTGCCATGGCAGAGTAGCCAGGGGAGGGGTGGGATTTGGAGGGATGGGGAGTATTTCTGAGTCTTTTTAGAAGCTGATAGGAGGGTCTAGTCAGCTCTCCAAACTCAGGAATCCAGATCCTGCAGAAGCTGTCACTCCAAGGAAAGCATAACTTAGAATAGGCTGGATTTTATCCCAAACTCCGACTTCATTTTTCTTTTTAATATTTCAAGGATGTAACTCACTCTTTTGAAATTGTTTTGTTTGAGTAGGGACTGAGAGGAGCTGTTGAGCTTGTTTACTTAAAAAAAAATCTTTTTTTTTTTTTTGGTTTTTTTTCGAGACAGGGTTTCTCTGTGTAGCTCTGGCTGTCCTGGACTCGCTTTGTAGACCAGGCTGGCCTCGAACTCACAGAGATCCGCCTGCCTCTGCCTCCCGAGTGCTGGGATTAAAGGCGTGCGCCTCCACCGCCCGGCTTAAAAAAATTCTTTTAAAGAAGATTTATTTATTTATGTATATGAGCACTCTATTTGCATGAATGCCTGCATGACAGAAGAGAACATCAGATCCCATTATAGATGGTTGTGAGCCACCATATGGGTGCTGGGAATTGAACTCAGGACCTCTGGATGAACAGCCAGTGCTTTGTTTTTTATTTATTACTCTGTTACATCTCCATTCCCACCCCTCCCTCCACCCCCTCCCAGCCCCTCCCTCCAAGCCTCTACCCCCTCTCCCACCCCTCCCATGTCTCAGGTGTGGGGTGTCTCTGTGTATCAACCCCCTCAGTTGGTTAAGTTCCATGTGCTCTTAATCACTGAGCTATCTCTCTAATCCCATGTTTGTTTCCTTTTTATCCTGGGAGTTTTTTTTTGTTTGTTTGTTTGTTTTTCGAGACAGGGTTTCTCTGTGTTTCCTTGGCTGTCCTGGACTCACTTTGTAGACCAGGCTGGCCTCGAACTCACAGTGATCCGCCTGCCTCTGCCTCCCAAGTGCTGGGATTAAAGGCGTGCGCCACCACCGCCCGGCCTTTCTTTCTTTCTTTCTCCTTCTTTCTTCTTTCTTTCTTCCTTCCTTCCTTCCTCCCTCCCTCCCTTCCTTCCTTTTGTTTTGTTTTGTTTTGGAGACAGGATTTCTCTTTGTACTCCTGGCTATCCTGAGCTCACTCTGTAGAATAGGCTGGCCTCGAACTCACAGAGATCTACCTTCCTCTGCCTCCTGAGTGCTGGGATTAAAGGTGTGTGCCACCATGACCAGTAATTACAGACAGATGTGAACTTCTTGGGTTTGAATCAGGTCCTTTTGGAACAACAGCCAGTGTTCTTAACCACTGAACCATCTCTCCAGCCCCTTTCTTTCTTTTGGCATGCAAAGGCAGGTAGTGGGGTGTCAGAAACATTACTAACAGTCAAGAGACTGAGATTCTATACCAGATGGACCATGAATTAAGGGAATGCTACTTGATTCTTCTTTTGATACCAAGATGTCTGTAAGAGCCTTGGAGGTCACTCTTTTGTCTCACTTTTACATTGATTAGGAGACTTGTGACCATTCGTTCCATATGCAGATACACATCTTCCTGAAATGCCCTAAAGAAATCCTTCTTATGTGGAGGCAGCAAATCGCCTCCTACATTTCTAATTTTAAGAAAGAGACAATTTTTGGGCTGACCTGGTAGCTTGGTAAGTTAAAGGCACTTTCTTTCAAGCCAGATGAGCTGAGTTCATTCCCCAGGACCCATATAATAGAAGGAGAGAACTGAGTCCCCACAAACTATCCTCACTCTTCCACATGGGCTCATACATGCATGTGCACACATTCACAAATAAATAGATAAAGCAGTCAAGCAAATCAATCAATCAATAAAATGTAAAAAGAGACACCTTCAATCTAAGTATGACTATTTAAAATCCTTTAGTAACCTCTGGTTGTCAGTGTATAAGATTTTTTTTTTTTTTTTTAGGTTTTTCAAGACAGGGTTTCCCTGTGTCTCCTTGACTGTCCTGGACTCACTCTGTAGACCAGGCCGGCCTTGAACTCACAGAGATCTTCCTGCCTCTTCCTCCCTGTGTGCTGAGATCAAAGGCATGCACCACCATGCCCTGACATTACAGACAGCTATGAATTGCCATGTGGATGCTGGGATTTGAATCCTGGTCCTTTGGAAGAGCAGCTAGTGCTCTTAACCACTGAACCATCTCTCCAGCCCAAGATCTTTTTTTTTAAGGTCCAAAAAATTTACTCAGCACAACCACAGAGGCATTGTGTTCATGCTGTCACACACAGACACAAACACAGATAGAGCATAGTATCCATATTTAGCCCAAGCACATTCCTTTTGAGACTCATTTACATGTCTTCCTATGCATGGCCCATCATTTAGATAATGGATAATTTCAATGCCTTTGTCGACTTTCTCAGTATCTTCTGTGGACATCTTCATTACTCCTACGCATAAAGCATGTTGATGGGGTGATGTTAAGCATTCTAAATGTTAATTAGTTGGTCCTGCTTGCTCTCTGTTACTTACATTGTCTCTGATTGGCTAAATAAATCACAAGGCCTGAGATTGGGCAAAGACAGAGATAGGCAGGACTAAGGTGTGTGAGGTTCTGAGACAGAGAAGCTGATGGGAAGAAGAAGCCAGGAGGAGGAGGAAGGACACACACCATAGGTGGGAGAAAAGAAGATCATTCCCGTGGCCTAGAACATTGGCATAGTGTGGAGAATAGCAATCCAAAGGGATGTATGTATATATGGGGTCATATTCAGGAAATAGAATTAAGAGCTAGCTTAGATGGGCTAAGATTGCACAATTCAGACCAAGGCTTGTTAAAATCCATGTGGTGTGTATATGCTCATTTATAATGGCAGGTTAAAGGATTAACAACCACCAAACCAATTAAATATAATATAAATTCTAGGAAATAATTAATTTTATTCAACAGCATGTTGCTTTCCTTCTGCCATGATTGAATAAAAAGTATCTACAGCAGAAGAGTAAAGCCTAGCTCCAGGAGAAGTTAAGCCTAGACACATGATATTTACTCCACTGAGTACAAATTTCGGGCTCCTTTGTCAACCTACTGTTGTGGGAAGATAAAAGGATATTTGTGAAGTAATCTTAGGGTTGAGTAGAAAAAGCTCTTCTCTTTGTCTAAACAAAGTAACTCTCCATTTACTGTAAGGATCTCTATGTGTTCATGGCATTGGACAATTTTCACCATATCTTTCTTAGGCATAATTTTATTAAGCCATGGTTCAATATCTGGATATTGCTCTATCAGTTTTTTTTAAA
>CAJQZJ010001638.1:19995369-20007632 GCA_907164525.1 Lophiomys imhausi | reverse complement strand
TTTTTTGAGACAGGGTTTCTCTGTGTATCTTTGTCTGAAATCCTCCTGCCTCTGCCTCCTGAGTGCTGGGATTAAAGGCCTGCACCACCATAGCAATCATCATTGTTTGATTTTAAACTGCAATCTGATGCAGTTCACTTTGCTGTCAAGTACACTATATGGCACAATCTGGCTTTGAACCTTTGACACTCTCAACTTCTGGCATCATCAAATTCCTCTCACCAATCCTTTTTAAAATTTATGTCTTCATCTGTGTCTCCTCTACTAAACTGTAGAATCTAATAATTCATTCTTAACTATGTGAGCTATTGGGCAGTTTAAAAAGATTTAAACTTAAAATCTTCTAAAATAATAAGTGATTGTTAACCATCTTTAACCAGTTTCTTCTCTTTTTTTACCCAGTCAGGAAATAGAACCCAGTATTAATGCAACCTTAAAAACAGTTGATTTTTCCATTATTGTTTTTCATGACTGTGTTTGGATTTTATTTGAGTTTGAAATAAATCATTTAGTAGGGTCTGATTTGTGTTACTGTAATATCTTAGTTGTCCTACCTGCTATGGATTTGGAAGTAACTGTTCTCATCTAATTAAAATATTGTTTTCTTTGGACTATCAACACAGTAAGCTCCAATTTAACTTTTTGTTTTCACTGCTGATCTCTGCTGTAGTGGTATCTTCTCTTTTACTGGAAAGTGATACACCTTAACCACGCCAGGGCAGGCCTGATGTTCAGGAGTAGTTGGCCAGCTTGTAGTGGCCTCCTCAGCTTTTCTGTGTATGCTTTTATTTGGTTGAACTTTAGTGGGAAATTTTGTTTGGGTTTGGTTTGGTTGTTGTTGTGGTGGTGGTGGTGTTTTTTGTCCTGTTTTGTTTTTTTCGTGAGTAGTGGTTTGTTTTCTTGGTTTTGGTGGGCATTGTTGTTATAGTGGCTTTCCTGAGAAAGAATTTAAAGTTGGAAAGATAGGAAGGGAGAGAGGAGGATCTGGAGGAATTGGAGGAAGATAAAAATATGGTTAAAATACATCAATTTAAAATGATTTTAAATAATAAAAATATAATAAAAAGATAAAATCTGATTTATCATTATACCCCCAATTTTATAACCTAATGTTTATAATTCATTTTTATTCAGATAGCATAGCATTTCATTCTATACACCTTTATTGAACTATCTGCTCAAAGTCTATTGTACTAAGTGGACTTTTATACAGTAGCAGGACTATTTTTATCTAAAGAACAAATGTTTTCTGGAAATTTAACAATAACAAGATGGAAACTGGAGAATGGCTATAGTAACAATTATTATTTGTTTTTATAAACAAAATTTTGCTGAAAGTTGAACTGAGTCATAGCATAGAATCCAATTATCTACTACCTATGTTCATATAAGTTTACAACAGACTAACAGAATCTATTCTATCTGTCTGTCTGAAAATGACAATATTTCACAAACCATTTAAATATTGTCTGTGTGAATTACACACTAAATCTCAACCACTTATATGGTTTACTTGTGTTCTCTGAAATTATTCAGAGAAAACTGAAAATATTCTGGTTGTGTTTGTCAATCATCATTTTTTATATATCTAATATTTTGTACATTTTAAAATGTAGACACATTTTGGATTGAGAAAAACTGCCATTCTTAAAATTGAAATACATGAAACAGAACAAAACAAATTATGTGATAAAACACATAAAATATCACTAAATAAATCTATTAAAATGCCAGACAATAAACACTTAATACATGTGTTACTTACTTGCAAAAAACCAAAAATGTAAAGTATAATGGAGTTCAGAAACATTTTCTACAGAAAATTGATACTTTAAATATATTGACAATGCTTTGCTCTTAATAACTTGATGTGACATTTATTTAAATGCAGAATTTCCAGAGGCATCTTATTAAGTAAAGATATTTCAGAAATAAAGGTATGCTGCCAGTATCTTAGTATAGATATATTTGTGAAAGTTTATTTATTTGCAAACCTGTCATTTTCTCCACAAAACTTTTTTCTCTAAACTGCTAATTCTGTATCTCAAAGGATTCAACCCAAATGCAGCTGTCTCTATCGTAAAACAATAGTGTTTTTTCCTCAGCTGAAAACTGCATATTGGTAGAGAAAACAATAGAACCTCTCTGCATGTAGGACTTCTGCAATCTTCAAGCAGTTACAACAACAACTAGTCAGGATATTTGCTTTGTTTCCTGGTCAACCACTACCTTCCATATAAATATTATATTTTTCATTGGATATACTTTCCTTTTCTAATTCTTTCAATAGGTTTTTTAAAAATTAATTTAGTATAGCTTATTAGTAAATGATGTAATAATTCAAACTGAGGTGAAGGATGAAAAAATGCTTGATAGAACTGTATGAATGGTTTAATAAAGCATACCCAAACACACAGTTCATCACATCAAAATTTGA
The DNA here is from genome assembly GCA_907164525.1 of Lophiomys imhausi. Taxonomy (NCBI): domain Eukaryota; kingdom Metazoa; phylum Chordata; class Mammalia; order Rodentia; family Muridae; genus Lophiomys; species Lophiomys imhausi. The sequence goes on along the minus strand of CAJQZJ010001638.1, from coordinate 20,005,195 downwards.
CTGCTGTTGTGTAATTATTCAATTACTATGTTAAGATTACACAATAACAAACAGTTCTAGGTGGTTCAATTTTTTAAAAAAAATCTTTTGATTTAATATCTTTCTTGTGAATTTTACATCATGCACCCTGATCCCACTCATTTCCCACCTCCCCTCACACTTGTCCTCCATCCTTGTAACCTCTCCCAACAGAAAAAATAAATCTCATTGTGGAAGCTGTAGTTTGTCTCAGTATGTCCCACAATATTCCCTTTTATCCACACAATTTTTCTTGCAAATATTCGTTATAATGACTCCTTGGTCTGGTATGAGGCCTCTGGCTTCTTCAAGAACTTTGTCACTACTGGAACCTCACTGGGACTCCTCTCAGATATCCTATTGTTGATCTGTGTCATGGAGATCCTGTAGTTTTGGGTCTTTAGAACTGGCCTCATGCACTAAAACAGTTCATCCATGGGGTAGATGTTTAGGGTGGGCCAATTCGAAGATGCTGCAATCCTCACATCCAGGGACAGGTCTACTGTGCTACTCAGGTAAGACTCAAGGCCTGCTCTCTCATATGCTGCAACACCTAAAGGCCTGGGCCAACTGTACTATTCTCCTGTTCCTATCAGAGCCAACTCTCCAGCTTGCTACCTCTGGTGAAGACAAAAGAGAATGGAGGGGAATCTCTCCCTTGGTGATGCCACCATTCAGTGGACAAGAGTAAGGACTAGTACTCCTGGCTCACACCCTTGGGGCGATTCACCCACCTCTCCAAATCCAGGGACAGCTCTGCTGTGCTGCCAACATGAGGTACAAGGCCCTCTGTCCCAACTGCTGTTGCATGTGATGGGCAGGAACAATTCTTCAGCTTTTGTGACGCCAATGGGCCAGATCTCCTGTCTGCTTCTGATGGTGAGCACAAAAGGGAGGGGAAAAGATCTCTTCCTCAACAATACAGGTGACTCATTTTGAGGGAAAAAAAAAAGGCCATCTGCAGCATAACTCGTCATTTGAATGAAAATTGAATCTTATTGAGTTATATATATATCTGTGTCAGATGCTATTTAGTAGCATTTTTTGTTGATGCTATAGAAGAACATTACATATCAATTAAAACTAGGTGAATACTCAGTTTTTTCACTGCAGAGAATATAATTTCTTTTATTTTTTAGATTTTTTATTACTACAAGTCACATTTCCATCACAGTCCCCTCTCTCCACCCTCTCTCCTCTCTCCCACCTATCCTACTCCTCCAGAGTGAGTAGCCCCTACATATTAACCCTCCTCAGTTCAACAGTCATATAAGTTTTAACAGCTTGCTCTTGCTGAGGGTCTATATGGCAACTTTATTAGGGCAAAGTGTCCCACTAACAGGGAACAAGTTCTATGTTCCTGTTCCTTTTGGTTTGTTGGTTGTAAGCTAGTTATCCTGTACTACATGGCTAAAATCCAATTATAAGTGAATAGATGTCATGTGCATCTTTCTGACTCTGGGATAGCTCAGTCAGGATGAGCTTTTCTAGTTCTATCCATTTGGCTGCAAGTTACATGAATTCACTGTTTCTGATATCTGAGTAGCATTCCATTGTGTAGATGTACCACAGTTTTTTTTTTTTAATCCATTCATCTGTTGAGGAACATCTGGGTTGTTTTCAGTTTCTAGATATTATAAATAAAGCTGCTATGAACATAGATGAGGAGGTATCCTTGTGGATTGGTGAGGAATCGTTTGGATATATACCCAGAAGTGGTATGGCTGGTTCTTAAGGTAGAGCTATTCCAAGTTTTCTAAGATATCGCCAGACTGATTTCCATAGTGGTTGTACAAGTTTTCACTCCCACCAGCAATGGAGGAGTGTTCCCCTTTCTTCACAACCTCGCCAGCGTATGCCATCATTTGAGTTTTTGATCTTAGCCATTCTGACAAATGTGAGATGGAATCTCAGAGTCATCTTGAGTTGCATTTTTTCCGATGATTAAGGATGTTGAGCATTTCTTCAAGTGTCTCTCAGCCACTATAGATTCTTCCTTTGTGAATTCTCAGTTTAGTTCTGTTCCCCATTTTTTGATTGGATTATTTGGTTTCTTGGTGTTTAATTTCTTGAGTTCTTTACAAATTATGGATATTAGCCCTCTGTCAGAGGTGGGGTTGTTAAAATCTTTTTCCAGTCTGTAGGCTGTCATTTTTAAACACTCATTTTAGTATATTGTTAAAATTTGCATGTACTATAGGGTGAGAAGAAAATGATATCTGTACTCCTAAAAAGATAAGAAAATTTTCCTATGGTGAAGATAAGATACCTGTAATAATATTCAGTTGTACAACCCAAGCTGGACAAAACTAAATTATGAAGAATGAAACATTTTTTTTAAATGAAGCAAGTTAGCTTTATTCAAACAAATGCAGTGAAACAAATCAGATGCAATATCAAGAGTGACATCAGGTCAGTGACCTTTTTGTTTGTTTCAAGACAGAGGTTTTCTCTTTAACCCCCCTAGGTGTCCTGGAACTCTCTTTGTAGACCAGGTTGGCCTCAAAGTCAAAAAGATTCTCCTGCATCTGCCTTCTGAGTTCTAAAACTAAAGGCATGTGAAGCCATGGCTGGCTAGGCCAGTGACTTTTTATGCAATTTAATTACTTTGCACTTTCTAGAAACTAAAAAGAACATTTTATAATCATGAGAACATAGAATATAAATACAGAATTATTTTCATAATATTAATTTTATATTTCATGAATTAGTATATCATAGAAGTTGCAGTTTGAACATGAACCACATTTATTATGTCTCATAATACAGTTTTGAAGGTTAAAATAGTCATAGAAGTTGCAAGATTTATAAAGTTATCCATGTTTACTACTGTCTTATTATTTTAAACAAAAATAGAATTGATCATCTAAACTTGTAGACTTTGGAATCCCAGCCTTCTATCTATTACGTAAAGTCTACTTGACAACCCTTGACACATGTCATTTGCTTTGACTCAGCTTTAAATGGACCTGTATGAGTTAGATATTTGGGCTACATTTCTAATACAGAAGCTTTCATTATTCTTGATACTTTCTTTCTTTTTTTCTTTTTTGCCCGTCCATAGAGTCAGTGAAAGATTTTTGCCTCAATAAAGAACGTGGACAATGCATATATGCACACAAACGTTTTTCACAGTTTCCTAATTACCATGACATTGTCCATTATAGGACACAGTGCTGGGGAATACTTGAACCAGAAAAAATATAGTGTACATTAATAATATGTTATTCATGGTGATTTCATTGAGACTAGTCTACATAGGTTAACATTTTGAATACATTCTCACCATCTGCTGGGACAGTTTGGGAAGGAATAGAGGGTACGGTCACGTTGGAGTAGGTATGTCACTTGAGACAAGGTTTGTGACACACTTATCCCATGAGCTCTCTCTTCATGCATGAAATATGAAATGTGGCCCTCAGTGTTTCCAATGCTATACCTTTACTGCAACACATATGCAATTCAAAATCCCAAAACCCCAAACAATCTCTTCTATAGTTGCTTTGTTCATGCTCTCTTACCACAACTACAGAAAAGTGACTCTTGGTACCAGGAGTAGAGTATTACTATGACAGGTCAGATCACAATACTTTTGGAGGAATATAGAAGTCTTTTGGATTTTGCAGTAGAAAGGCAAGAGAACATTTTAAAAAGGAGTTTAAATTCTGCCTTTGAAGGAGCGGTAAATACAGAAGTGCTAAGAGCAATGGGATTGTGAAGGATCAGTCCAAGTTGGATTAATGAAACATAGTATTGCATATGGCTTATATATCATTCTTGTGTTTTGACAAAAAAAATGTGACTACATTCTTCCCTTATTCTGAGGCTAAATTTAAACCTAACAGACTAATTCCTTTGAATTAAGAGGTTTCAAGCAATATTTACTCTGTAGCTTTATATCAATAATCACTGTCATACAAGTCTAAAATGATGTGAAATGTGAAGAGCAAAATACCAGAAAGAAACACAAAATGTAATCTTTGAAGGGAATAAGAACATCAGGAGATGTGAAGTAGTCATAACTCTTAATTGCTATATTCAGAAAGGGGAGTATCATTCAATTCTCATTACAGAAACTTCTTCATACAGTATGTGGTAATTAGCAAAGAAATTAACAACTGAACATTTGGAGAAATACAGAGACAGAGAATGATAGATAAATAGATAGATAGATAGATAGATAGATAGATAGATAGATAGATGATAGATAGATAGATAGAGAGAGAGATAGATAGATAGATGATAGGTAGATAGATATATAGATAGATGATAGATAGATGATATTAGATAGGTAGACAGATAGACAGCTAGATAGGCAAGACTCTAGAATCTAGGAGAAAGAGGTAACAGAATGATTGTAGGATTGTAGAAGTCAGACAGAGGTGGTAAATGACTCCATGAAAACTGGGAACTGTCCAGGTAATCACTGGTTTGTCATTTCTTAGTTTTGGAAGCTGTAGGCCCTGCACTTCCTATATAACCAGATATATTTATCCCTCTCAGGTCTCTGAGGTGGTTGAAGAATAGATAGTTAGAGTCTCATAGTTAAATTTTGAGTTGTTTAGGAATTAAGAGGGTGCTCTGGATCTAAGAAGATGTTTTTAAAACTGTGATGCAAGTTAATATGAAAGCTGAGTTAGATATAGAACTTTAAATCATGGAGATGGTTAGATAGTAGAATGTTAATGTCAGGTGCCAAATACATATGGACTGGACATTGGGAATGTATGCTAAGCCATATAACTCTAATAATTGTGGCCTATTTATTTCTGTTGTTTTGTATTGTATTTATTGTTATAAGAGAAAGAACCATTTGTTGGACTGAAAGGGGGAGCTGTTGGGGGTAAAAAGATATACCTTAAACTAAAAAAAAAGGTAGAGGATGGGGGGTTGAGGGGGAAGAGGGTGGAAGGATGGGACTGGAAGGGGAAGTAGGGAGAGGATTGTGATTGAGATGTAACTTGAAGAAATACAAAATAAATAATAAAGAAAAAGTATCTTCCAGAAAAAATAGGATAGATACACATGTGAATTTACAGAGGCTATGGCAGCATGCACATAATCTATACAGGTTCAAATCAGACAAAATCCCAGCACACAGAAGTGGACACAAAGACCCATCCCTAACCAAGAATCCATTTGCAATTGATATCTGCTGAGGAAATTATTTTTCTCCAAGAGACAGCCATTGAATTTATCAGCCATATTCCAGGACATATAGCAGCCTAGGAGTATTAGTCAGACACAGCAGACTCATTTTGTATTCTTTTGTTTTGATATATTTCAATATATATTTGATATATTTTGTCTTTTGATTTATTTTTATTTTTTAGTTTTCTATTGTAATATTATTGTTGTTGTTGTACTTTATTGAGAGAGAGAGAAGGGGAGAATGATATAAAATTGGTTGTATAGGGAATTGCAAAGGATAAAGACTATAATCAAAACATATTTTACAAAAATATTTAATAAAATATAAAAATACACACATATGAATATATATGTATAATTTTCAATATTGATAAAATAAAATGGAGAGCATAGATAATAGATCAGTCACAGAAATGCTTGCCAAGCAACCTTGAGGCCATGAGTGTGAGAAACTAACCCATGGGGGGAAAAGCAACCTACACAGTGACTCCAGACACATGGAAACAGACACAGGAAGGTTTTTGTGCCTTTTTCTCAAGATAATCTAACAGAAACATTGATTTCTATGTTCAATATCAGATACTGCATCAAGAAAATAATGTGAACTATGCCTAAGGAAGCTACTGAAGACATCAGACCTCAAATTCTGATTTCCACGTGAGCACATATACACTTCCACACATATATGAGTATATGCATACACACATGAACATGGTTCATGGAATACTTGAAGTTCCATGTTTGAAAAATCAATGTTTGCAAGAAGTATCACCCATCTTTAAGTAAGACTAAAATAAGTAACTCTCAGATTCTTTTTTTTAATGTTTATTTATTACTTCGGGTTACATCTCCATCACATTGCCCTCTTTTCATCCCTACCAGTCCAGCCCTCCCACCTTCTACACCCTATCCATTCCATCCCATTCCTCTGGAGTGGAGTGTCCCTACATATCAGTCCCCCACCCAAGTTCAGTAGACATATGAAGGTCAAGAACCTTCTCATACACTGGGGGCCTACAAGGCAGACCCACTAGGACAAAGTGTCTCATTGACAGGTAATAAAGTCTATGTTCCTATTCACTTTGGTGCAGTGATTGTAGTATAGTTATCCTGGACTATATGGCTAAAATCCAATTATAAGTGAATAGATGCCATGTGCATCCTTCTGAGTCTGGGTTAGCTCTCTCAGGATGAGCTTCTCTAGTTCCATCCATTTGGCTACAAATTGCATGTTTCGTTGTTTCTGATGGCTGAGTAATATTCCATTGTGTAGATGTACCACAGTTTTTTAATCCATTCCTCAGCTGAGGGACATCTGGGTTGTTTCCAGTTTCTAGTTATTCCAAATAAGGCTGTTATGAACATAGATGAGGAAATGTCCTTGTGGTTTGGTGATGAATCATTTGGATGTATACCCAGAAGTGGTATGGCTGGGTCTTGAGGTAAAGCTATTCCAAGTTTTCTAAGATATCGCCAGACTGATTTCCACAGTGATTGTACAAGCTTGTACATGGCTCAGCCGTTAAAGGCTAGGCTTACAACCAAAAATATAAGTCTCACATTCTTAAGAAATAATCTTACTGACATAGAAAACTAGAATATGAACTACTTAATCCATAAGATTTGAGTTCAAATTATGAATGCATATGTTTTTTATTTAACTCTCCATTCTCCTAAGCCTCTCAAAAGGATGCAGCAATCCCTCAGTTCTTCTTTTCCTAAAGGAAAAAGTACTTGTAAGTATCTTGTAAAGATGCTACCATTTGCTTCTATAAAGATGTGTTTTAGAAGACACCCATGTGACAAACCTCACAGGAATTTATGTACCACAGCATCTGGAAAGTGATAACTTCTCAAGGGCACAAGTTCATTTGAAACTAGAAACTAAGAAAAAGTAAAAAGGAAAAGAAATCATGCAATTGAGACCTCATATGAAGCTGTATGTGATAATGAAAACACGTAACTAGTTCTAATATTAGGTAGTATGTCCTTATTTATATCATATTGCTAAATGAGAAGTATTGCTAGATATTTCTCTTTTCTGGGGGGATATTTATTTTGTATAAGAACTTCCTTTATTGGAATGGTCCATCTAGTTAATTTTCACTAAGTTTTTACTTTATATAAAAATTGAATTTCTTCCTAAAGAGGTTTTTCTAAATAAATTTCCACTCAATAATCATTATGAAATAACATATGGACCATGTTGTCAGGATTAAATCTAAGCTCTTATTCAAAGTTTTCTATTGTGGGGAAACTATCAATTTTTTGGTCAAATTTAAGCTCAGTAAAAATATCAATTCTCTTTAAGACTCTTTATATGAATTTTGATATACAGGAAACCAAATGAATCCCAATTACAGATAAGAAATGAGTACCATCACTGGAGAGTCCTGAGCTCACTTTCATATAATTGACTTTAAATTATTTCAAGTATTCCATTTCTGGTGGGATTTATGTCCCTAATTCTATATTTTAAAATAATTAAAACTGTTATCCACATTCAATACATTACATTCTATGATGAGGAATGTAAACTATATTACCTACAATTTCAAGATTATAATAAAAGCAAGAAGTTAGTTATTCCTTGAAGACTTCCTTGATCTTAAAGAGGTCATGAGAGACTAATTGCTAAACTCATTGTATTTATAAATTTTATTATTATATTGAACGCTGAAAATTTCTTGCAACAGTTGTATAACTGCTTTTCAGTCATTTAGGAGCTTTTTTTTATTTTTTTTACAGTTATAGATAATTGAAACTCTTCCTAGCAACTAAGCAAATAGGTAACAAGACGAGTAGTAAATAAACCATACATATATATTACATGAGTTATACATATAGAGAGATGGATGCATTTTCAGTTACACAGATACATAATGTAAGAAATATATAAGCATAGTATGTGTTTATATGTTATATGTGCTACACATACACACATACAGATATACACACACATTGGCCTTTCTACTTACTTGGTAAAGAGAAAATAACTGATAGAAGCCTCTATCAGGTACTGTTTTTCAGTATTATAATAATTTCTAATGAATTATTTAGTTCATATATACTACTAGAATAATGCCTTAGACTAGAGTATATTTTTTCCCGATCATAGAGACAGGTAGGTGCAATATCAATATGTCAATAGTGTTTTGTAAATTTCCACTTCATTGACCTCATTAGAAGTTGTCATCTCAAATGGCAGGACAAAGAGACAGCAACAAGTCCTTCCACCGACGCACTAATCACATTCAGATTTCTTCCAGAGGTTTTTTTTTTTTTTTTCAATGATTTATTTTTTATTTCTTCAAGTTACATCTCAATCACAATCCCCTCCCTACTCCCCACTCCAGTCCCACCCTTCCACCCTCCTCCACCTCAACCCCCCATCCTCTTTTTTTTTTTTTTTTAGTTTAAGGTATTTCTTTTTCCCCCCAACAGCTCTCCCTTTCAGTCCAACAAATGGTTCTTTCTCTTATAACTATAAATACAATACAAAACAGTAGAAATGAACAGGCCACAATTATAAAATTTATTTGGCTTAGCATACATTCCCAGTGTCCAGTCCATATGTATTTGGCACCTGACTTTAACATTCTACTATCTAACCATCTCCATGAGTTTAAAGTTCTATATCCAACTCAGCTTTCATACTAATTTGCATCACAATTTTAAAAACATGTTCTTAGATCCAGAACACCCTCTTGATTCCTAAATAACTCAATATTTAACTATGAGACTCTAGCTATCTATTCTTCAACCACCTCAGAGACCTGAGAGGGATAAATATATCTGATTATATAGGAAGTGCAGGGCCTCCAGCTTCCAAAACTAAGAAATGACATACCAGTGGCTACCTGGACAGTTCCCATTTTCTCTCCATATATTACAGCATCAATCTTCAGCCATTTGGCCCCATTTCTCTGAAAGACATTGATTGTAGAGCAGGAATTATGAAGGACTTACCTACCCTGTCTTGGCAGAGCTAAGCTGTCGACTTACCAGCTTCCAAGTTTTGTCTTTTTTGGACAGCATTCTGTCTACAGTTGAAGCAAGGGGTATTTCTTGCCAAGAGATAGGCTTGCTACTAATTCAACCATCTCACACTGGAGATTCTTCAATGCTCATCTTCTACTTGGAGTAGAATACGGGTTGCTGTCAGCAGCTGACATGTCTTGATATCAAAAAAAATTTTAAGTTAAGAAAACATCTTTGAATGCCATATTCTGCAGATCTCTTGAGGTTTTTGAAGATGCGCTGTCTATCTCTTATATTTAGATAAGTAAATGTTGCTTGTCTCTTAGCAACTTGATTACTGAGTAGCTTAGAAAATAACTGTGATAGACTGTCATAGTAACTAACAAAACTCATTATTTATTTTAAATTTTGAGGATATAACATAAGTAGAGCATCTCTCCTTTCCCTCTCCTCCTTGTAAACCATGTCACATATCCCTCAAAAACAGCCTTTTTCACTGACTGTTATTGCACACATAGATGTATATGAATATACATACACATTCCTAAATATGACCTATTCACTCTATGGACTGTTATTTCTTGTAGAGAGCTGCGAAGTGCCGCGCCCTAAAGATGGCACTGGTCTCCGCCTTCCACCAGCCCGACGGTGAGTGCTCTTTATGATAATAAGTTCA